>LDKF01000472.1:34537-54467 GCA_001026735.1 Rotylenchulus reniformis
AACTAGATTGCTTCGCAACCTAGTTGAGAGAGACTATATTTTTAATTAATTGAGAAAGAAAGCGCAAAGCGCTTTCAACACCGAGCCTAGATGATCCGAGTAAAATCTTGGTTTCAAAAACTATGTGTTTGGTAAGTGAATGCGTTGGGCTCGGCTTAGCACTGGGCTTGCGCCTGCGGCGCAAGCCCAGTACTAAGCCTCGCTATTAGGGCCGCTCCGCGCCCCTAATATAAAAGTATAATTTTCGATTCATTTCCTTCGCTACTATTTTCAATTTACTTACATACCATCTCTTTCAATCCTCTATAATTCCTATTTCATGATTTCTTTCCTATTTCCCGCCTTTTTTACACTTTCATTCATTTTTTCCTCTTTCTTTGTATTCCCCTTTCACTCCTCTTTCCGCGCTTTTCCCTTTTCCACGCTCGCTTCATTCCACTTTCACTTCCCTTTCCCTACTATTTCATACTCTCCCTTCTCTACACTTGCTTTTCCTTTCTTTCCTCTTATTTCCCCTTATTTTTCCTTTCTCTTCCCTTCTTTCCCTTTCTTTTCTCTTGCTGTTCCTTCCAGAACAGCGCCCATAATCAGAACAGCGCCCATAATCAGAACGGCGCCCATAATCAGAAAAGCTCCCATAATCAGAACGGCGCCATAATCAGAATAGCGCCCATAATCAGAACAGCACCCAAAATCAGAACGGCGCCCATAATCAGAACGGCGCCCATAATCAGAAAGGCGCCCATAATCAGAACAGCACCCATAATCAGAATAGCGCCAATAATCAGAACGGCGCCGGCATTCAGAAAAGCTCCCATAATCAGAACGGCGCCCGAAATCAGAACGGCGCCCATAATCAGAACGGCGCCCATAATCAGAACAGCGCCCATAATCAGAATAGCGCCCATAATCAGAACGGCGCCCATAATCAGAACAGCGCCCATAATCAGAAAAAGCGTCCATAATCAGAACGGCACCCATAATCAGAATAGCGCCAATAATCAGAACGGCGCCCATANGATAACGCGCACGCACGGCTTTTGTGAGAATGACAAAGATGGCTACTATGAGTGCAAAGTGTGCCATGGACTGGATTATTGCAATGGGTTCCCACGTAAGCATTGTGATTTCCGTTTATTTTTTTGAAAAAGTCGTTCACTATCCTCTTATTAAAGTCTTATTGTACCAATTTCTAGGTGCTATGTCGTTTCGGCGGGCGTTTCGGCCAAAAATGCCAAAATGGATATTTTATAAAAATACACGTGAATTTAATCTATTTCTTGAAAATATAAAATAAAGCTTTTCTTGGAAAAAATCAAAAAGACTTTTCTTATTTTTTTTAAATCGCACATCTAGTTTAATAGAACTACTCAAAAAAATATTTAAAAAAATTCAAAAACTAATGATGACTTTTGCATAAAAATGCCTATTCACCGCCAAAAATATGGGATGAAAATCTCATCTATCAAAATATGGCCTAAAATTGGAATAATAAATGCAATTTTTACAGATAAATTTGGTAATTTTTCCAACACATGGATAATCGCCCATTTTTTTTTAATTTTCCTCTCAAATATCCATTTTGGCACTTTTGGCCGAAACGACTCAGCGAGCAATTTCTATTTCATTCAGAACAATCCAAAATGTTCCAAATTCCATATTTAGAATCATAATTAGGGCTCGGAAAAAAGTCATTAAAAATCGCTAAAAAGGCGCCTAAAAAAGGCATCAACAATAGCGAAAAAAAGCATAAAAAACGGCAAAAGGTATTTAATAAACCAAAAAATGACATCTAAAAATTCAAAATTTTACTATTAAATATATTTTTAAAATTATTTTTCCTTCTTAGAAGTAATTTCAAAAAAAAATTGTATAATTATAAAAAGTTAAAAAAAACGATTTTATACCAATTGGAGGTACCTGAATTTTTTTTAAAAATTAGACTATTCTCCTTAAAAAATTAGTCATTTTTTGCTTAGGGAGAATTATTTTGGTTCAAAATTTTATTTTTTTATATCATTTTGAGAAATTTTTTTCAAAAACGCACTAAAAAAAATTTAAAATTTGCCCTAAAAAGTCAAAAAAGGCACGAAAAAGGTCGCCCATTTCGCCCATTTTGGCGTAAAAATCCCAAAAAGGGTAAAAAAGGCAAAAAAAGGCAAATAAAAATGCAAGCTACATAGATGTTCAATAAAACTAAAAATGTGTTTTATGTAGTTTTTAGGTTTTTTCTTTTATTCTGAGAAAAAAAGGCATTTTTCCCTTAAATTCCGAGCCCTAATCATAATTGATCCGGAACCCATGCAAATAATTGGAATGCAAATAATTGGAATAGTCCTACTTAACAAAGAATAGTTTAATCACTTAGGGTGTGTAATATGTTCGTGACACTTTTAGAGAGGCATTTAATTTTTTAAAATTTTTCTATTAATCATAAACTTTTTTTATAGAACAAATGGTTCTCACTCATTTAGCAAGAAAAATATATTTTATTCCACTTCTAAATTTTTTAAAAATTAATTGCGTAAATATACCCAACTTTGACAATCAACTATACTTTAAACGAAAAGATAGATCGCGAGCTTGATCGATGATCTAGAATCTCTTCTATAAATCTCGATTTCGGAAATAACAGGATATCTATCTCTATAATTTGGATTTTACATATATAAAACATATATAAACTAATTAATAAATATCATTTATTATTTTCAGGCCAAAGATGTTGGAAAGCCAATGATTTTGTCAATTTTACTGGTGACACTAATTATGGAACGAAAGATTTCGAATGTGATAAGGGAGTGACTCAATGCGCAACGGAATATTGCAAAAGTATTCGTTTGTTATATTAATTTTAATGCTAATTAATAATTAAATATTTATTATAGTTTTAATCGAATCTTTCCCGGTCAATTTTTAAATTTCCCTCCTATCTTGAGCCCAATAAATCCTGATAGATCTAATAATAATAAGATAAAAGCAGTTTGCTCATTTTCGACCTGAATAATGTGGCGAAATATGAAACATAGCAATTTTGGCAAAAAAATATGGCATCTGTAAATTAAAAAAATTATATTAAATTATTTAAAAAATATATTCCGCATATTTCTTACTAATTTTCACTTTGTAATGAAATTATTGTTGAAAATAAATGTTAGGATTACGGAAAATTTTCTTTTTATGAATCCAGATAAATCAAAAAAAAACACAGCATTTCTAGACCTAAAAATCCCGAAAAATTATTTTTCTTATATGCAAACTCGATGTTCAATTACTCAAAAACCACCCAAATTAGAGCCATTTTCACGAATTTATTTTGCCATTTTCTCACCTTTTTATCCATTCCGTCATTAGTCATTTAGTAGGTTTTTAGTCTTATTTTGAGTTTTGATATTATTTTTTGAAACGCCCATTTTGATATATTTTTTGTAACCGACATAAAATCGGCGTAAAAATCCTGTATAAATCAAATTTTATTTTCGGCGCTATGATTTTATGACGCGCAAACATTCCATGTTAAATTATTGTTGTTTGTTTCTTTTTCCTCGATTTATCACTTTCTATATGCTATTTTGCAGGAAGGAATTCGCTTCAAAAAATCATAGAAAGTCCATTTTTATCGAGAGACTATTTTAATTTTAGCACCTTGCATGCCAATTTATTTAACCAACTTCCTCCTTTACAGAGCCCCCTGAGTTCGTGGTGTTCGGGCTGTATGTGCTGCAATATGACTGTCCCCTTGGTATCAAATTCTCTCTGCCCCGCTTCGACGGGGCCATTTTGGACGGCTCGGAAACCGAAGATGGGAAGAATGTGACACGCTGGAGGGGCAATTTGGTACGAGAATTCATCATAGATGAGCAAGAAGATTTGGGCATCAGAGTGGATCCAAATAACACGAGAAACTGTCTCTACGACATGATTGAGGAAAAATGGATGGATTGCAAAACGTGGAAACATGTGGAACCGTGAAGCATCGGAATCGATTTTAGGTGGTAAAATCAGATTTAGATAGATATTTAAAGAGAATATGTATTTGAAGTACTTTCAAAATTTCAAAACTAAAATCCGCATCTACTGAAAATTGCTATTTTGCTAGGGATTGAATCTTTATTTGAGTGTCAGCTAAAAGCTCAATTTTGGGAGATTTTACTGCCTGAAAATCCGTCTATAATTATGATTAAATATAATTCCATGATTATTTGATTGGTGTGCTGTGTTCAAATGATGATATTGTAATTTTCATTTTTTGATAAAATATGTTTAGTAAGCCTTTTTTAATATGTAAATAAAGGTGGCTTACATATATATTTTATATTCTAACTAGCAAAAAATTATTTAAAAAATTAATATTGTAAAAGCTATCAGTTTCTTGAAACTCTTATTCTTAGAATTCCTTTCTGTTTTTCATATTTTCTAACTAACATTTATTTAGCGGCAAAAATATATGCTTATGTAAAAAATAAAGAACTGCTTCATAACTTTTCTTACAAATTTTTTTTGAACAAAAATTCCAATAAGACGATGTTTTAAGATTCCAAGAAGGAAACATTCAAATTTTGAATAATAATTAAAATTGTTTAATTTAATATTAGAATTTAAAAAGATGAAGTTCGATTAATTATGTGCATTTTTCCTCTCTGATGGTATTATTAGATTAATTATTCCATTTTTTTCAAAAATTTTATTTTACAATAAAATCGGTATTCTATGTATGTACATAATTGTATAATTATTGAATGGTAATAATATTCTTTTTTCTTAAGAAAATAATATTTATCATAGAATAAATTTCAAAGAATTTATTTAATTATATATGCATTTCTCCCCATTATTCATTTTTCACATTTCTTTAATAAATTTTGTGCGATAAAAAATAAAATTATCTTCCTATCTTCGACTATTTGGAAATTCAAGTTCGAAAGAACACGGATAATTATTAGGGTGCGGATAGTTAGGCATATAAAAATGGCAAAATAGGCGCCTAAAATAGGCTCAAAGAAGCCAAAATAGGCACCAAAATAGGCATAATAAATGACCGAATTTTTGCATAAAATATGCTCAAAATTTACTAAAACATGTAAAAAATGAATATTTTTACAAAAAAAATAAAAAACCATTCATTTTGTTGATTTTTACTAGTTCTTTTTGAAATTTTTCATAAAAATCCTGCCAGTTGTAAAAGATAGGCATGAAATGATTAAAAATTCAAAAAATAGCTACAAATGGAGAAAATTAATAAAGAACTACGAAATGCCTAAAATTTGTACAAAATGTCTACAAATTTTTAAAATGCAAAAAAGTGCTTCGAGTGCCAAAATAGAAAATTTTTTAGGCATTTTTGGCTAAAAAGGACAAAATATGCACAAAATATGCTAGAAAATGCCAAAATAGGCATAAAATAGGCAAGTAGGCAAATAGGCACGAAAAAGGCAAAATAGGCACAAAATAAGCAAATTAAAAGTCACTCTAAAAGCTTCAAATCAAGTGGAAAATGCGTTTTTCGTAATTATTTCGACGTCCTGATGTCAGGAAAAAATAGGCATTTGCCTAACTATCCGCACCCTAATAATTATTGATTTTTATTCGCATTTGTTCACATTTTTCATATATTGCGTGCTTTGTTCGGTGCTGGTCGTTACAAAAAAATGCCAAAATGGGCGTTATAAAAAAAGTGCCAAAACCCAGTACGTCCCCTAAAAACTTTTTTGTTAGACTTGTTAGACAAAAAGTATAAAAGGCAAAATTGTTCAGAATTTTATGCTGATTCTAATGGTATTTTTATTTTTTCGAAATTCGAACAAAAAGTTCGAAATTTACCCGAAATACTCAAAAATACGGTTTTTAGGGGATATTTCGGACTTTTTGTTCGAATTTCGAAAAAATAAAAATATCATTAGAATCAGCATAAAATTCTGAACAATTTTATACTTTTTGTCTAACAATCTTTTATACTTTTTGTCTAACAAGTCTAACAAAAAAGTTTTTAGGGGACGTACTGGGTTTTGGCACTTTTTTTTGTAACGCCCATTTTGGTATTTTTTTGTAACGACACCCTTTGTTCCCCAATAGGGAATTTGGAGTATAAGTTTTTCTCCCCCATCGAAAATTTTGCCCTATTAGAAGTTTTCAAAATTTATTCGAAGCTTCTATCGACCAATTTATTCAGCCGAAATTATTTTGAAAAATAATTTGTAGTAAATTGATATTAATGTTAAATATATTTGTCGAATGATGATGACGTATCCCTGCTGATCCACAGTTTATGAATCTAATATTGACTAATTGAATTTATGACTTTTAACACATTTTACTTACTTATTTTGGACTAATTTGCTATTTTAATTATATTTGCTACAGGTATATAATGTCAGCTTTTCTTTAGAAATTTAAATGCATTAAAGAAACAAGCATTTACTTTTTACTTTTTGGCTTTTTTAGCAAAAGCCAAAAAGCATTTTGTTTAAGCGGTTTAAGGGCAGTGATAATTCAAAAATCGACAGTGTCTGACAATAATAAAATAATTTTTTAACCTATTAGGAAAAATTCCCTGATCCTTAGGAAAAATTCTCTAATTTATAAACATTATGAATTTTTTCATTTTTTTCAAATTTAATAACATTTTCCTTTACTGCCATCTTTATTCCATTTTCTATCCCCACATTAAAAATGAACTTCTTTTATCAGCTTTTGCTCCATCATTTTTAAAGATCATTTCTGTCAAAATGTCTGCTGTCGAATAATCCGGGTGTCTTTCCTAAAAATAGAACTCATGCAATATTTTCAGATGATTTTCCTAGCTTATTTCCTGTCCATTCTAATCTGTCCATCGGCACCTGAAGGGGTCGAACTCGGGAACAAGAAGCAAACAGAATTGGAGGTTAACCTGGTTGACCAATGTATGGCCAGATCCGAAGTAGGGCCACAAGGACGCTACCATATGGCCATGCGTTTCAAATTTTTGGTAGATGCAAGGCAGGAATGCAATGGGAGGTAACATAATGATGGGGCGTAAAAACCGCCACGATGTGGGGGGAGGGGGTGCTATGTCGTTAGTCGAAAAGTGCCAATATGGGCGTTTGTCGAAAAGTGCCAATGTGGGCGTTTGTCGAAAAGTGCCAATGTGGGCATTTGTCGAAAAGTGCCAATAACGGAATGAATAAAAAGTTACATGTTTATAAAATAAACATAAAATAAATATTAATTATATAATTAAAAAATAGTAAATTAAAATAAATGGAAAATTTTAAGAAATACAGTAAATCGAAAGTTAGAATTTTAAACGTACGCAAAAAAATAAATATAGGGATGGGCCTCTTCAGTACGGTGTCCCTTTATTTTTTTATTTGCTACATAATTATAAGTTATAATAATGTGTGTTTCGGCCCATACCGCAGACACACAAAGCCAACATAAAGACACATCAAACAGCAATAAAAGAAAAAAGGCGGATAAAAATTCTTGGACGGAACGGGCCGAGTGGTGGCGATCCAATTGCTAGTAGCGCGGCCGATGATACATTTCCTCATCCAAAAATTCAATCACATCTCTTCTGATCATTACATGGTTCTCTTCTGTACCGGTTAAAGCTAACGAGATACTCCTCCAGCCGCAGTTCCCGTCAGCGAGTATTTCGATAACCTCACCGGGACCGTAATTTGTCGATATAAATTCAAAATCCTCCGCATAAAAAATGGGGTCATCACCTTGATAATGCTCAGACTATTAGTGTAACTTTAGATACAAGCCACAAGTGTATTCCCATTTCTCACACAATTGTATACGGTATTCTTCGTCTGGAGGATTGAAAATAAATTCCATGTAATGCCGTGCAAGTGTATCAATAAACTTAATTGTTCGGATAAAAAAATATTTACTTTTGTACCATCAGATTCTTCCCTGCTGATTGAAACTTCCCGGCTAAGAGAAATATCTTCGCCTGATAAATCACGGCTTCTCGAATCTTCTATGCCAGTCATTATATTGACTAAGGATTCTCCTTGCATTTCACTGGACCCTTGTGTGTGACTTGATCCTTCAATGGCTGATGATCTCTCGGCTGTCGAACTATCTTTTCGGTCAACAATTCGATCGATAAGAATATCCGCATATGTCCTTGCGCTTTGTATGAATGAGCTATCAGCTTTGAATTATCTTTTCTACCAACGACTCGATCGATAAGAATAACTGCATGAGTCTTTTTGGTTTTTCCGCGAGAAGAGTGCTTCGAACGAGTCAGACTCGGTTGGACTCCGTGTTCAGATTGTAACTTTCTCTTTTACTATAAATTAAATCTAGAAAATTGTATCTTGTACCGAATACCTCTCGTATACGCTGGTCCTTTCTAGATGATGTTCATTTCTCGTCTAATTGTAGCAATAAGTAAGATAGTCTGTTTAAGTAATTAGCAGTAATTTGACCAATCAGCAATAATTTGACCAAACGCATCATCCGAAATTTCTCCGTTTTCTATCATTTCCTAAAAATATATATTAAGGAATATCCTAAATATTTTGCCACCTCATATTCTTCCAATGTATTTTGAATTTTTTTATCCAGGTCCTTTTTTACTATCCTCAGATAATTAATCTATTATTCCACCCTTATTGGCACTTTTCGACAAACGCCCATATTGGCACTTTTCGACTAACGACCCAGCACGGGGGGGAGGGGACAATCCGACCAAAAATTTTTTTAATTAGACAAAAGTATAAGAAACAAAATTTCCCTCAAAACATTATTTTTTGAAAATTTCAAAAATTTTTCTGGAAAACCGATAAAAAACATCAGATAATACACAATTTTGTTTTTTTATAAATTATATAACCTAGCAAGATTTTTGGTTCTAGTATTCAACATTGTCGGTTTCGGGAAAAGAATCAGCACATATTTGACCTAATTGAATTTACCTAAACCTAGTATTTTTCTGTGCTATCCGGGTCAGCTGGACCCTGGCAAGACGATGGGCCTGTCAATGCCGACTGCACATTAGGCCATCCCGAACTTATACAACAATTTGACCTCTAAAAAATGCAATCAAATCAGGGAAACTTGCCATAGGAAGGTCGAAGATTGCGAAATGCAACACACGCCATGGCATGGAATTCAGATCAAAATTGGCGATGATGGTCAGATCGATCTTAATCTGTCCACTGGGGGAAGGTGAGAACGGTGCTAGGAGTAAAACACCCAAATTGCCAAAGCAAACCTAGAATTTTTTCAAGACTGCGGAATGAAAATAAGTTAAATATGTATTTACAGAATTTTATGCGCCTATCTTTTGGCCTCTTTCATCTTCCAAATATTTTTGAATTTTTTTAAATTTTCCAGAAAACTACGAATTTACTAAGTTTGAAATTTTTTTAATGAAAATTCGAAAATAAAAAAGAAATGGTAGATGAAATTTAAGAGAAAAGTAAATATACAAATCCTCAACGAAATAGAATAAGAAAGGCCTGAATGAGAGAAAAATTTCCAGAAAAATTTACTTTATACATGATTATCTTGATGAGACGAAATAGTCTCGAAGAATGAGCGATTAAATAGAAGGATTTTTGAGAAAGTTGAGAGCCACACACGATTTCTAATCATTACAGTTACAAATTCCCGTTGACAAAGTTCACTTTAATGCTTCATAACAATGCGGTGAATGATGAGGCGGATCCGTCTGCATTTCTAGTCAACGACTATGACAATCGAGGTATACATAATAAGATAATTAGGGCTTGAAAAAATATCGGCCAAAAATCGAAAAATACCGGCAAAAATTAGTGAAAATATTGACCTAAATTTGCCATTCTTAGGGATGTATTTTTCAAATTTTCGCCAAATTGTCATTCTTAGGGGTGTTTTTTTCAATTTTCGCCAAATTTCTCATCTAAAGTGTGTATTTTTCGGGGTTTTCCAAAAAAGTTAAAATATCGCCAAAAATATCTGCATAACTTGAAAACATCGATGCACTATCGAAATATCGGCATAAAGTATAAAATATCGAAAATATCGACGAAAAAGTTGATGATTTTTGGACTCAAATCAAGCTAGAAATGTTTTTATTTGATTTTCAGCTCATTTTGAGCCTCCGCAAAAAATAATTACTAGTTTGGAAGGCTAATCAACTTTTGATTTAATTTTGGATATTTTCTAGTCAACCGCTAAAAGAAGCCTTTTTGTTTTGAGAAAATAAAGCAAAAATTAAATAGAAAATAAGCTTAAGCCCATTCTTGGCCCACAACATATGAGAAAAATAGAATTATTTGGCCAAACTCACAATATTTTGGCCATAACTTTAATTTAAATATATTCTCTTGTAAAACATTGAACTTTTAGGGATTCAATTTTGGGATTATTATTTTAAATTATATAATTTAAGTTGATATATAATGAAAATGTTTGATCATGTTTAGACCTTTGCATGAAGCAGAAGAATGCATTCCCGATTGCTGGGCAGAATAGGCCTGTCCTTGCCAGGATACATTTGCCCGGGAACGAGGCTAACTACACACAATGGAAAAAGCACCAGAATGTTGGACAACATGCCAAACTCAGGGTATCTTTCATTATTATTATGCGTTCCAAATATCAAAAGCAACCATCTTTATAACGAACTCATATACATATAAACATGAGAAAACCAGTGTTAAGCTAATTGGGTTCATGAGGAACTTTATTGTCTTCCATAGGAGATCTGGTCCTATCATATCATATCAAACAGGTAATCGGTGCAAATGAAAGAATTTACAAAATTCTTAAAAAAAAGAAAGAATTGCAAATGAAAGAATAGCATAACAAAATATCCCCGATGACAAAATGACACATAGAAAAATAATCATCCAAAAACTTTTAAATTTTAAAATTATAGATAAAAATATAATAAACAAGCTGAAAAAATTATAAAAATAAAAAAGAAAAAATAATTTATCTTATTATGAAAATTTTTTATATATTTCTTTATAATTTTTAAATAAAAAAAAACATATTTTTGTATAATTATTTGCATTTATATTTAAATCCAAATTTTTCTGTTACAGCTTTTTAATAAGGGTTTTGAATGGGTTTTTCCAGGCGTCATTTTGTCATCGGGGATATTATGTTACATGCTATTTTCCTTTTGCACTTTTTGGCAAACGACTCACTCAGCACCAGTGTTGTTAAAATCGGAATTTTTTGCTCCGACTCCGACTCCGGGCTCCGGCTCCGAAAAAATTTTGCTCCGACTCCAACTCCGACTCCAGGACCGGAGTCGGCTCCGACTCCGGAGCGACTCCGATCCCTTACAATTTTTCGGCTCCGACTCCGGATTGTAGAATAATATTGTGATTGTGACCCTTATATTTGAATATTTTCATTTGTTTGGCACTGTTCCCTTTTTTGTAATGTCCCCGCCCCCCTTTTCCCTTTAAATATCGTGTTTTTGTGTCATTTCCTCAGTTCAGTTTATCCACCCGTGAGGTCCGGAGATTGGACTGGTGAGCCGGAATAAAGTATTCTTATTGATTGTGTCCGGCATTCTTTGGAAAGAAGGGTTCAAGGAAACCCAGATTGAGTGGTTATCTTCGTGTTTTTCCTATTTGGCGCTCCCTGAGGACGGATCTGGTGTGCTTCATTGGTCTTCGACGAGGGAAAATTTGGAAGATTTTTGCTTTTTGTACTCTGTGCGAGTCGAATAGCATTCAACAAATCTTCATTTTTGAGCTTGCTAACAATCCGGTACGGAGTTAGCAGATCATCGCCGACATCAAAGTTGCTTGAAATCCTGTGCGGGTTTGCAACTTACGAGCTTCGATTTTAGTTGTTCGTGATCCTGTGCGGATCGGCAACAATTCTACATCTCCATTTTTGTTGCTCGCAATCCGGTACGGGTTGGCAACTACGACACTTGGAATTTTGTTGCTAGCAATCCGGTAAGGGGCTAGAAACATCCAGCAACGCGTCTTCATTTTTGTTTGTTATCGATCCGGTAAAGGGATAACAAACTACAGCGGCATTTTGGTAATTATCGATCCGGTAAGGACGATAATTGTTCAACATTCTCCACCATCAGCCAAGCAGTAAGGGATTTGGGAAGAACCTTACTTTCCTTTCACTGCTGTGGAAACCCCCAAAAATGTGGACAGACCAATGGGGTTATGTACCGGATTGTGGATATTGTGCGCATGGAGGACAATACAACGAGAATTTTGGATTTACGCAACAGCCATATTGTGGACAATTTTTGACAGAATATAGCCACCAACCGACTTATTGGCCACCACAATATAGTAATGCATCGACACAATGTCATTGTTCTAATGGATCAGAAGCAACCTCTGCCCTTTGTGCTACTTTGGAACCAACCCAATTCTCCTATGCTGACGCGAATTGCGTATCGCCGGCGTACCATCCGCAATTCTTCGTAAACTCGGGGTATTCTGCGTCAGCAATTTCATTGCAAATTGAGAGCCTAGGCCGAAAAATAGTCAATTTGCTGAATTTGGCGGTGGAAGAAGAGCGGAGTGATCCTGAGTTCGCAGTATCCTGCAGAGAGTTGGCGAGGGATTTGTCTGATGTCCGTCAGGTGTTGCTGCAAGAAGAAGCAATGAGCCAACAAGTAGCAGCGAATGAGATAAATTTCGAATATGTGGGGATTGCAAGGGTTACTTTGAATGGAAATAATTTGGAGAAGCCAGAAGATATCTCGAATTTTGAAAATCTATGTAATTGGTTGGAGTGTTTAAAGGAAACACGGCACAACTCGGAAGACATTCCCAAACAGCAGCAAAGCTTCGCAGCAGATCTAAGCTCTGTTGATCTGCCTCCATATAAGGATCCATTTGAAATTCTATCGAATCGATTCTTCCAAGACGACAGCGACCTAAATCCAGTACNAAGCAGCATAACAGAACAGCAAAATGAGCTAGGAACGGAATTGATTCGTCAGCAGATGTCCAAGCTAGAAGCGGAAATGTTTCATTGGGAATACGGGAACGTTGTGACACATCGGTTTTCGAGCTATTCGATGTCCTCTTGCTCATCATTGGTCGATGACATTCGGGCGAAATGGTCGAAGCGTCGCTTGAAGGAGTTAATTGGTCAGGATATTTGGGAATTCGGATGGAAAGGGAATCCAAACTGCGGAATAAGTGCCAAGTCGCGTGGTTTTGACTGGACAAAAAGACGGATGAAGTGCAGTTGTGAACATATGGGAATCGAAACTCGGAATCGGCGCCAATCAGGGACGATTGTTTTCAGTGGGTCGGGAGGAATGAATAGACGAAAGAAGAGGAAAAATGGCGGTATGGATTCGGACTTCGATCGGGAAATGCTGAGTTGGATCAAGAAAAGGAAGGAACAATGGCGGATGATACAGTCAAAATCTGGCCTTTTTGGATATCACCAACAGATTTTGGAAAGTCAGAGAAGGGCAGCGAGCGGTTTGCACATCCATCGTCAACTGGCGTTGGCAGGGAGCATGGCGAGATCCTTTGAATTTGATGTTCACCCGACCCTACTTGGGTATGAGCATGGCCGGCACTAGTTGTATTAAGGAATACTCCCTCGGTCGAACCCATCGAAGCCACAGATCTGATGAACACCGCCTGGAGGTACAACCGAATGAGAGCGAGCGATTTTTTGGCGGCGAGGACGCCTTTTCCGTTGGTGTGGTGATGTAGAATAATATTGTGATTGTGACCCTTATATTTGAATATTTTCATTTGTTTGGCACTATGTTCCCTTTTTTGTAATGTCCCCGCCCCCCTTTTCCCTTTAAATATCGCGTTTTTGTGTCATTTCCTCAGTTCAGTTTATCCACCCGTGAGGTCCGGAGATTGGACTGGTGAGCCGGAATAAAGTATTCTTATTGATTGTGTCCGGCATTCTTTGGAAAGAAGGGTTCAAGGAAACCCAGATTGAGTGGTTATCTTCGTGTTTTTCCTATTGGATCCGACTCCGGTTCCTCAAAAAATTTTGCTCCGACTCCGGGCTCCGGCCTTTCCTACAATTTGGCTCCAGCTCCGACTCCGGAGTCGGAGCGGAGTCGGAGCTGGAGTCGGAGTCGGACCTTTTAACAACACTGCTCAGCACGGCGTAATTACACATACTCCAATTTAATAATGTCTACTGATTTTCCCCCAACAGTGTTAAAACAATATCGAAGTACGTATAAAAAAGTCCATTATTACGTATTTTTTATGTACTTTTGGTGCAATATACTGCTACACACCACTATTGGTATTTCCAATCTCTCAAAATTGAATTTGAACTTTATCTTTTCACATATCAGATAACTCTTTTGATAACTCTATAGCAGGGCTGTATATCGTATCGTATTGTATCGTATCGTATCGTGAAATATCGTGTTTTTGGGTCCTATCGTATATCGTATATCGTTATCGTTTTTTGGCTTATATCGTGCAAAATACACCCCTAAGAATGGAGGTCTCCGATCCAAAAATACACCCCCTATTATACGGGTAATACTTGAGTAAATATGTACATGGTATTTGTAAGTACATGAAGTTCATGAAGCACGTTTTACTTTTCGATTGGTTTTAACGACACGTGCTAACTCACGTACCGTATTTTTTGCGTGTTTTTATAATTGGCCAAGTGGCGTTTTTTAACGTACTAGCACTTTGTATATTGACGTGATCATTTGTTTTAAGGATTTCGATATTGTCAATCAATGCAATGAAAAGCAGGTCTTGTTGGTCAGACATACGGTGAATGTTGAGAATATTGCCAATATTTCTTTGGACAATATCATATTGAACACGACGGAACCTATTATGACTGGTTTGAAACAAAAATACATCAAAAAGAACTCATCAGACATCGGACCAAAAGAGCGACCCAAAATTGACATTCTTGCTCACAAAGTAAGCATTGGTATTTATTGTGTATATGTTATAGCCGATATTGCATCGGTGAGCCAAACATTGCCAAAACTTGGTGTCAAATGCTTTGAAACCAAAAAACTGACAACCGTTTGTTTGGGGGTCTACAAGAAAATTGAAAGTCTAAACATAAACACACTTCATTCACCCTAGCAAAAAGGCAAAAATCGAGGAGATAACTTAATTTTAAAAAGTTTTAAAAAACATTCAGTTTCAAAGCGTGTTCAATTTTATAGCCTTTTTCAAGTTTTGGGAAGCTCAAGTGATGAGCCCATTGGTCACCCGTATAATCTCCCGTATTAATCTTAATAACACTTCAAAATTTGAATAAATTATAGGAATCAGTATATATGTTATCATAAGTACAAACTTGTAAATTATATAATAATTATTCATCTTATTCATTTTTAGTACAAATTCAACGGACGTAAATCAAATGTGGATATTGCAAATAATGGCAATAGGGTAATTTCACCCTATTTACTCCTCTTATTTATCCTTCCTTGTACATCGAATTTACTTTATGCCTAACTTAAATCACCGAATCATTGTGCGAAAAGGAATAAAAATTCTCCAAAAATCGAATTCTATTATAATAAATAAATTATGTTTTTACGTCTTTCTCTTTTTTGGAATTTTATTACCATCATTGGAAAATCGGCGATTTTTTGGCCAACTTGGCAAAATATAAAAATAAATAAAAATTGATTATTTATATTTCGAAATTTACTGATTTACTCTTTCCAGGTGGAACTTTTCGGCAGAATTTTGTCAATAATTGATCCTGATGAGTATGTGCGTCAAAAATTCAGATCAATCAGAGCAAAATTTATTAACATTACCGCCGAGACAGTTGATAGCAATAAATCCAGGAGAAATGACACAAGTATGATAATTTTGTATTTTATAGATTGTCTATAAATTTTTTAAAACTAATGAAAATTAAAATCCAAAGACTTAAGAAATTCAAAATTATGACCCAAAAAACTGAAAATACTTTAAAAATACATTTGTATTCTCAGAAAAATCAAATCAAAAAAATGAGGCCATAATTACAAAATGAATTTCAAATTTGAAAATATTTTTGCAATTTTATAAATGTAATAAATCCAGTTTTAGTTCATACAAAAAAAAGAAAATATTACAATTTCAGAAGGAAGTTGGATTATCAAACAAAATTTAATTTTTTAAGTTGCAACAGTGAAAAACATCTAGATAACGAATAATCCAACAAATAAAAATTGTTAAAATAATAAACTAAACAAAAATATCATATAGTAGAATTGCCTCATAAAAATGATTTCTAACTTATTTTATTTGAATATTGTTGTTTAACATTTTATCACAATTTAATCGAATTTTAGCTCCTCATCAGCTTTTGCTCAGAAAAAGCTGCGCAGGCAAAAAATTTTGTGAATACAGTTGGGGGAAAGAATTTTGTGAGGACCAAAACACAGTTTATAAGTGCAACACATGTCCCAAGAACAACTGCAACGGGAAAGCGGGTAATAACTAATAATAAACCATGTGGGGGTGGAGACATCAATTTTATTGTAGCAGGTGCAAAACCAATCTATGGACGATGCTAGGACATTAAAAAACTAAAAGGTGGTCTCTGAAAATTAATATCATCACTAGTTCAAGGTTATCAGAAGTATATGCAAAAAAAGGCAATGGTAAAAAATCTGTCTCCAAAACTTTTTCTTAAAATCATCTAAAAATAACTCTCCGGGGACTCCATTTTGACATCTAACGCCACTTTTTGACCCTTTCAAAAATTTTTTCTAAATCATTTTTACTATATAAATATTTTTGATTTCACTGATCAAATTCTTGCTGGCGCAATTGCATTTCTGCGCGAGTGCGTCTGATCCACCGATGTTCAGACGATGATGTGCTCGCGTAATGACAGTGTTAAAAAGTGGCGTCAGATGACGCATTAGGCAAAATGGACGTCAGAATCAGATTCAGCGTCAAAAATTACTCCTGGAATCATTTTTAGATGGTTTAAATTTTTTGTGAGACAGATTCTTTGTCATTGCCCAAAAAAGTTTCGTATTACCTCTATTATGTATACATAATAAGCTCACATATAATGACATCCTATAATATAATCGTAATGAAGATTGATGTAGAGTTTGAAAAATACATATACATATTTAGTAATTTCTATTATTTGGTAATTTTCGAATGAGGCTGAAAATGGCTTGTAGTCTAATTTCTTTTTTTAAACTAAAAAAAAATTATTCGAACAATTTGGACAATTCAAAAAAAATCTTACTGATTTAAAGATGTTTATGTTGGATGGCCACATTGTAAATTTTTTTGTAACGTCATGTATTGCAACGTACCTGTGGAATAAAAATACAAATCGCAATATTCCAAGATGCATATTTTAGGATGGAATTTGGCAAAAATCAGAACTTTTTACAGAATTGTAGGTCTCATTTAGTTGAGGCAATTTTCGAATGAGGCTGAAAAAAATCTTTAAAATATTTATAATTATTTTCAATAATCTTTTAAAATTTTATGAAACAGTGGTTTTTTGTTGGAAAAGATGAAATGATGATTGATGAAATAAATATGAGCAAAATAATTTATATTGCAGTTTACCCCAATTTTAAGGTCGCAACTGTACGAAAACTGACTTTCGCAACAATGACGGGTCAATCCTCGATGCCTTCCAAGTGGCGAAATCAACAAATGAAACTTTTAAAGTATCAGAGGAACTTTGTGGCGAAAAATTGGGTACTTGTCTCAGCGAGATCTGCAGAACTGAAAGTTGGTATTCCAAGTATCACCTCACTTTTCAGTAATTTGTAAAGAAAACACAACCTATTTTGAGGATTATAGGGTACACACAATACTTATAGAATACACCACGGTTATTTTTATTTGCGCTAATTTTTAGCCAAAAATATTTGATGTTAAGATGGGTGCTAGTGATTTCTTAAAAATCGGACAAATTGTATTTAAAAGTAAAAAAGAATATACAAACTTAGAGCAGTGTATTTAGTCTTATATCATATCATTTATCCACAACCAATGGACCCCATAAGGCTGCTAATCTCATTAAAAATAATATTATATTAAAATTAGTTAAGTTCTAATAATCTTATTCTGTCAAACAAAAAATATATCATTATTATTATTATCATTATTATTTTTATATTACTGCTACTGATATAGATAAAAATAAAATATTTTTAACTAATAAATATGGACTATTTATATGGACTAAAAATTGCAAAATACGGAAGTATAATATGGATTAACAAGTAACAAAATTTGAGCATAAGTCGTCAAAAAAATTACTAAGATTTTTAGTCCAATATGTTTAAAAGTCAGAAATTTTTATCTAAAAATAGTCAGTCAAAAAAGTTAAATAAATTTGGGAAAAATCCACAACTCCAATATTGAATAAATGGATAATTATTAATTTTTTATTTTGCAAAAAGGGAAAATTGTCAAACAAAAATTGCTTCAAATCGATTTAACAAATTTTCCAATTTTTTAAAATATTTACCTATATGAAATTTTGCCATAAAGGATTTTGGCCGATTTTTAAGAATTGCCCGTTTTGGTCGTTTTTTATTAGAAACGCCCGTCTGTTGAATGGTAGAAATGAATATCGCCGATTTTTAAGAAATGTCCCACCACGGTTAGGATGCAGTGTTCGGAAAAGCTCCGACTCCAGAACTCGCAGTCGGAGCTGGAGAATATTTTGAGGCCCGGATCCGGAGTCTGGAACCGAAGTCGAAAATTTTGAATAGCCGGAGCCGAAGTCGGAGCCAAAATTATCATTTTTCGAACACTTAAGATGTTATTCACAGAAATATGCCACAAAGATAACCTGAAAATCACTTCTTTAGTTGTGTTTGGCAGATTTTCTCAACTTCTAGTTGCATCCGGAAATTTCAGATGACACTCTTTTGATCTCGCTGAATTGCGCGAAGTCCTATCATTGCGATTCCAGTGAAAGTGAGCGGGCCCATGAGGTATGTAAGAAAGATTATCGGTGTCATCTGTGCGAAGAGGACAACTGCAACAAAAAAACGCGAGAAAAACCGCGTAAGTTGGATTTGTATTCAAAAAGTATTTTATCACGACTTATATTAATTGATATAAAAATAATACGAAAAAAATCCGTGTATATAATAATTATTTACAGCACGGAATTAAAAAAGCCATTAAAATTGCCAAAATCCAAAACGTTCTCCAAAAAAGTTTTTAAAGCTTTTTAAGCTAAGATAAATGCAATGTTATGCAGAATTTTATGCTCCATTTTCGGTATTTTTATTTGTTCGAATTGGAATAAAAATTCGAAATTGTCGAAAATATCGAATATAATTCACAAACTTTGAACTTTTTGACCGAATTCGAACAATAAAAATATCAAAATACAAGAAGATAGAGCTTAAAATTCTGCACAATTCAAGCTTTAAAAAAACTTTTTTGCCACACTAATGCTCGTTTCCAGAAATTTTGCTTTTAGTTCGAATTTCGAAAAATTGAAATTTACCAGAATATCGAGCAGAAATACTGCATAACTTTATCTTTGGAACTTTTGGTCTATGGCCTGGCTAACTTAAAAAAAGTCTTTGGAGAACTTATTGTTTTTTAGAATTTTTACAAAATTCTTCGATTCTGCATATTCTGAAATTATCAATCAAATTTGATGAACTAAATAATCGGAATTTTATATTTTTTCTCGTATTGGTCTCTCGTATTTCGTTTTGTACCGTTAAAAAAGCTCATAGTTCGCATTCGTACTTATTCATATATTCCATTCCAAAGATAGCAAAAAATGATTTATTTTGATATTTTCTTATAAATTCATAGGGGTATAAATTAGGGTGCCTCGGAACCGGAACCGGAACCAGACGGAACCAACCGGAACCAGGCCGGAACCAACTACTTGTAGTTTTCGGATTTTTATGAAATTTGGCACAAAAATCCATCTTAATAGGTTCTAGCAACCTGCCAAAATTCAGAATTTTTCAAATTTTCAAAAAAATTTTACAAAAATCCGCCTGGATCCGTGAATTTTAAATCCG
>LDKF01000472.1:54567-79457 GCA_001026735.1 Rotylenchulus reniformis
AAAAAAGCAAAATCTTCCCACCCCCTTCATATAGTTATTCATTTATATTTCACCATTAAATTTTTCTTCCATCGGTCTCGACCTCTACTTAATAATTAACAGTTCCCTTTTGCCAATCCATCAATCTCCCTAGGAAGGGTGTCTATTTTACCCTGAAAACATGGCATTTGCCATGAAAAACGTGGAAAGAAGTGAAAAGAGTAATGGGGTTAAGCAGGGGGTATCTAGGTATGGGATTTTTCGGATTTTTAATTTTATTTTTTAAATTACTGTACTCCAAATTTTTTTTGAAATTTCAAAATTTTCATAGAAATTTCTAAATCCCATTGGCCAAAAATTCGGCATAATTTTCTGCATATTTTTTTCCATTTAAGGATTTTTTGATAAATTTATTTTCAAGATTAAAATTTTTTTTTGAATTTTTATACTAAAGGCTGGTCCCGGTCAGTCCCGGTCCCGGTCCCGGTTGAAAAACCTGGTCCCGGTCCCGATCCCGGTTTCCCTAGTCCCGGTCAGTCCCGGTCCCGGTTTTTGCCAAAAATCCCGGTCCCGTACTACCCTAGTTCAAAGCAATGCAATCAGGGCCCAATTTTCATTATTGTATATTTTTGATACCATATCCCAAAAATTCCACCCAAATAAGCTTCCTATCATGAAGATGTAATAGTGAAAATTATAAAAAAAATCCCGGACTAATTTTTCAATCATGCATTTTTCGCTCAAACGACTTATCCACGTCGTTTAGCAATTTTCTGGATTTTATGATGAAAAGAATGTTTTTTTGATAGCACATCAAATTATCGCGCAATTTGTAGTGCAGATCCCTATTTCAATAGGAATAAGCTTTCAAAGGTTTTTTAACAAGCAAATATTCTGCTATTTGGTGTTATTAGTAGTAGACCAATGATATTGAAATGAAACTGGTACCAATATAATCAGCGCAAAAAATCGAATAAAATTTCAATTTATTTTTCTGCCCTTCGTGATTATGACGCGGAAGCATGTTGGTTAAAAATATCTGTCTGATATTTTTTTCTCTGTTCATTCACTCTTACTGTAGTATTCTATAATAAGGCAATCGCTTCAAAATCACGAGAATTCAAAGCTGGTTAATCAGTTGCGAATTTTCATTTTAATTTGATATCGGAAGTATTGATTATCGATATACCCAAAATGTAACACACTCATTTCTGTAGATGAAATGATTATGGTTCGAAAGGGATGTGTGCAGTTGGACTATTGTACCTCCGATGCTAGCATGAACGAACGCTCCATGTGTGAGGCAGAAGATGGGCGCTATGAGTGCAAATTGTGCCATGGCATGGATTATTGCAATGGTTTACCACGTAAGTGCTGTGGTTTTTGTATGGGGTAGGAAGGTGTAAGAAAATAAATTCGAGAACTTCTAGAAAAATAAATAAATAATATTACACATCTTTTTGGAAGAAAATTGATCATTTTTATATGAAATTTCATTTTATCGTGGGTTGACCGCAGCTCCGGCAAAATAAGTACAGAGAGCGAAAATTAGAATATTTTTATTTTATCAGATTTGAATTTCTCCAAATAAGAACGAACAATTCTGATAATCAGAATAGATTAGCACCCTGGTATAAATACCCCTTAATGTTGCAGGCCAAAGATGTTATAATACCGGAGACTTTTTCACTTTCGATGTTAACGATGGAGTAGATATTGAGAGTGCTGGAAAAAAAGATTTTGAATGTCCTGAGCCTGGGGAGGACACTTGCGGAGAGGATATATGCACAAGTTGCGCAATGGAAATTTGCACAAGTATTAATTTACTATACTGATCGATGCTAATAAGACGTTAAAAACTGCCACATAGATCAATCTGGCCAAAATATTTTTAAACTAAAATCCAAAATTGCGCAGATTTTTATGTTCTATCTTTTGCGGAGAGGATCACTAATTCATAGAACAATTGAATTTACTTTTTTTTAATAGAAAGCATTTATTTTTATAAATTTATAAATAATTAAATTGTTTTATCTTTATTCATGATTAATTTAGTCTTTTTGTCTTTTTAGTAATTTAGCAGTGTCCGATTGGTTCACCTTCAGTATTTTTTAGTGGAGTTGCGCTTTTCTTAGTAACGCGCAAGCAGGGTTGTAGCGATTCTGTTTTTTTAGTTGATTCTGTTTCAGTAAATCAAACATTTGCCAAATATGGCACTTACAACATAACATTTAAACATTTGTTGATGGTCTAGAACACATTCTGAAAGTACATATACACAGTTTGTTCATCCGAACATAGTCAGAACGGCATCGGAAGATGGTCAAAATATGTACATAATATTTTGATCATGTTCCGATGAACAAAATGTTTTCAGAATAAATTGTAGACGCCCAAACAGATTTTTTACATATTAGCTTTTAGAGTGTTCAGCAAATAAGTCCCATTTCAAACTTTTTGTTTGAATTCCTAAAAATTAAAAATACCAACAAAATAGAGCATAATGTACAACTTTGCTTTTTATATTTTCGACCTAACAATTCTTTAAAAAAGTTTTCTGCCAACTGGAACATGTGGCCGTTTTTTACATTAGTCTCCTCCATGTAATAAACTTCCCCCCTCTGAAGAAGGTTGAAAAATAAATCCTCCGCTGCATTAGGAACCCCGGGGTCCTATCAGTTTTCCTTTTCAGATTTTCCTCTTCAGATGAAGAAAAAAGGAATTTAACGAGAAAATTCCCTTTTTGATCATTTTTAAGGGAACTCACAATTTTTTTTGCTTTTATGATTACTAGCATTTAGATTATACATTATATACCATCATGAAAATATTTACGTCAATTCATCATTCAAAAATGTGATGAAAAATAATGCTCCCCCTCTCCTATTCACGACTGAGGTTGAAAAACAATCCTCCCCCTGCAGTTATTAGTCCCTCCCTGTAATAAATGGTGCTATGTCATTTCAGCCTAAAGTGCAAAAATAAAATAACGGTCCCAGAAAACTTTTTTGTTAGATCTGTTAGAACAAAAGTATCAAAGGAAAAGTTGTGTAGAATTTCATGCTGATTCTGATGGTAAAATTTTTTCGAAATTTTTGAATGTCGAAAAAATGTCGAAATTTTTCGGAAAACTCGAATTTTTGATAATTTCAACTTTTTTTCGACATTCAAAAATTTCGAAAAAAATTTATGCCATCAGAATCAGCATGAAATTCTACACAACTTTTCCTTTTATAGTTTTGGTCTAACAGGTTTAACAAAAAAAGTTTTCTGGGGCCGTTATTTTATTTTTGCACTTTAGGCTGAAACGCCCATTTTTGCACTTTAGGCTGAAATGACTCAGCACGGTAATAAACCACTCTCTGAAGAGGGATTGAAAAATAAGACTCCAAGGGGTCCTAATACAGAAAATACAGTGTGCATATATTTCAACATTTTTCCCGATGTAGAACCCTCAGAGTTCATTGTGTTCGGACTGTATGTGCTGCAATATAAATGTGCAGGGAACATCAAGTTCTACTTGCCCCGCTTCGATGGGGCCATTTTGGACGGCACGGAACCCAAATATCGAATGAATCCAATACGCCGGAAGGGCAATTTGGTACGAGGATTCATCATCGAACACGGAGATCAAAAGGATCCGGTGTACATTGCAGTGGACGAACACAACTTGGTCGATTGCCTTTACGACTTGAATAAGGGGCATTGGGTGAATTGCGAAACATGGCAACCATCGGAATCTAATGATCAGGAATATTCTGATTGATGAGTTTTGAGGTGATTTTTGTTGGAGGAATCGCTATTTGAGTTTTTTTTTGGTGATAAAATTTTTAGCTTTAGTATCAATATAATAAAAGATTATTTTTGAACAATTATACAATTTATGCACCAGACTTTATAAAAAAAAAGTATTTTAGACCTTTTGGTCCCAAATTTTCTATTTAAAAATCCAATTAAACTGGAAACTTGCTAATATTTAGTAGGGATTGGATTTTTAATTTTTAATATGATAAAACCTATAAAGATTTCATTTGGGAGATTTCATCACCTAAAATCTTGTAATAATAATTATAAAATTTTAATCCCATTTTTATTGATTGTATTTAATTTTTGTAATTTTTTATTTTGATTTATTACAAGTGATATATTGTAAAATGAATATTTAAAATAATATATACTTGAAAATCTTGAGATTGAAATATTCGATTATCATTGAATATAGTTTAATGTAAATATACAATATATGTGATTGTAATTTCTTATTAATATTGTGATTTATTAATTGTCAAAATACGAGATAAAAAAAACATTTTTTACTAAATGTGACTTGATGTATCATGAAAACTAATGTATTAATTTTAAGAATATGTTAATTTTTCGTATAATGTATTAATTTTTTTTATAACTAACAATTGGCATTACTTGTAAAGTGGTCGTTCTGGAACTTTAACACTTTTTTAACCGTGCAACCACCGGTTTGATCTTTACCTTTAATTATTTTGAGATTTTTAATTATCATCATAAAAAATGAAGGAATTATATTTATTATACTATTTCTAGAATAAAAATCAAAAGAAAAATTTGAATTTAAATAAAAAAAATGAGTCATGAGACTCAAAAAATGTTTCAAAAAATTCACTTAATTAATAAATAATTCGCAAAATTAGTTATTCAAAAAATTTTATACAAATTTTGACCTTTTTCAGAATCAACTGTCTCCTGAACCAAAGCCTTTTTTCTCTAATCCTTAAGGTCAGTCAACTTGATTAGAGAAAAAATACAAAAATTTCACAAAACATACATAAGACAATTTGCAAAATTTATTTCATGACTTGTTTCATCGCTGTCACATCCAAAATGTTTAACGGCGCCACCGTAGACTTTCGCTTCAAAAACATCAAACAGTACAGTAAGCCGCAGGCGGCGGCGTCGACGGCACAACAAAAAGTGGCAATTTCGCCCTTCAGACCCGAGTTCGGTGCTCCAATTGGCACATTCAGCTGAATAGCAATTTAAAATACTACAAAACAAAATAATATTATTAAAGAAAATGGGTATTTAAAACATAGTAAAAAAATATTACTTTGATAAAACAGTCAGAAATTTTCCTGCTTTTTATGTTGAGCAAAAAATGGTTTGAAAAAAATAAGAAGATTTTTTTGAAGGGACGTAATTTTGAAATTTTTCGGCTTTACTATCTTCTAATTATAAATTAAAAACCTTGTTCAATAACATGGAGACGAAGCAGGGAAGAACACCCAAAATCAGCTCTACCAACAAGGTGAAAATTATCACACGATTGTTCTAAAAAATATTTAAAACAGTAGAATAAATTGAAAAATCCAAAAAATTATAGTAATATAATTTTGAAGGCGTTAATCCCGATCAAAAATTAATAAACATACAGTACACCATAACCATTTATTATTGTTAAATATACTATATACATACCAGATTCTTGGCCTTGTTTGTGCCATGCAGAAGATACAGAAACAAGATGCAGATGCCCACATTGGCACTGCTGAACACGATCTTGGAAGTGAGCTGGTAGTAGAGACGGCTGTTGATGGTGGTACAACTCGCAGTTTGGCAAATCATAACTGTTGTGTGAATAAAGAGTTACAAATTGTACTCATTACATATATTATATCCAGAGTTCTGCAATGTACCTTATAAGTACATTCTACTGATTTTTAACATATGTAGTTGTAACATTGATACGTTTTTTTGAAATGTCGAATCCTATTTATCAGGTCGTTGTATAAAAAATGATCCTAATAAAATGTAAAGGAGATAGAGGAGTAGCTTTTCATGGGGTTTTAAATTTTTAAAATCTTCCTTTGTGGAGTTATAATCGTTTAAATGCCAAAAGGGTCATTTTATGCAATAACCTGGTATAATGAAAGTTATAAAATATGTCAAAAAATTGGTATTCAAGAATTTTGCATGTATTATACTGTAATAGATAATATGCACAATATCTTACCTTGGTCATAGTCTAGCGGAAGTTCAAGCAGATGTCCTACGGTATTTATCACCAATACCGTAAAGAAAACCAGGGATCCAATGATGCCAAAATGGGTGTTGATGAACCAGAGCGGACATTTCAGTGCCAAACACCGTTCAATGGCCAACAGAAAGACCACACAAGGAATGGTGCCGTAATAGACCAGTTCGGGCAGCGAAAACCAGTACAGTACCTTAGAGATTCTATTGCCTTTAGATGATCCAACTTTGTTAGATTTTCAAAATTATGATCCAAAAATTTATCAAGACAGACGATAATATCGTTATTTAAGATTTTATTAAGGGGGTGTTGAATTCAAAAATTATTCTCTCTTATAAAATAGAAAATTTCTTTTCTTTTTTCAATTTCTCAACTTTATTTCTTAAGGAAATAAAACATGATCGAACTATAAAGGTCCATTTTGTTTAAAGCTATAAAATTGTCACTATTATGATTTAAAACTTAATGTATTGCGCCTCTTTACCAAATCTAATTAAATTTAAATTATTCGGACTTAAAAAATGCAAAATTTTCTTACATAGGGTGAATACTGGTTCACAGTAACAGTGCCTTCAGGTCGCCACCATGCGACACGGTAGAATTGGTACGGTAGGGACATGAGCGCGAATACAGTATGGGCATAGAAAAACAGGTGAAGGGTCGGGGAGAGTTTTTTGACGCTCAAGAGATGGGAGCGATTGTGAAATGCCCAGAGAAGCAGACCAATGGAGAGTATGGTAATGAGATATGACAGTAGAGCGAACAAGTTCAGGAACAGCTCCAGGTACGGTAGGTAGTCGGGCAGGTCCAAAACAGTGGGTGTTACAATAGCGGCAAGTGAATCCATTAATGAAATTGCAAAATATGTACTGTAGTGTCGTTGAATTCCGTGACAAAAAATTAATTTTTTTTTCTAAAATAAATTTGTTTTTTATTATTAGTTTGTGATTAAGGGTTAATTCTTTAGACCAAATCAATCTTTTTTTCGGTTATTTATATTTAGAAGTACTAATTTTGGAATTTTATGACTTAATAATCCGGCTATAAATAAAATATTATTCTTATGTATAGAGTCTGCTATGTAAATGCATTATATTTACAAGGTTTTTTATTTTCACTCTGAACTTTCACGAATTTTGCCATTTATATAATAATATGGCCTTTTTACCATACACAACAAGTTCCGTAGGTTTATAATTTACTTATGTGTTCCGTAGAGACTGATGTTTTTCTTTAGAATTAAATAAGTTCCGTAATAAATAAATAAATGCATAACTTATGACCGGCCACCCTTTTGATACGATCCACACCCATTGCACTTTCATGTGTGATTTTTATTATCGTTGAACTAATTTATAAAATGATTACATTAACCACAGTAAGCCTGCACTGAATTGTAGGTTCGTAATTAGATTTTTGGAAGACTGGTAAACAAGTTGACAACATTTCCTTATCTCGAGGATGATGATCTATGATGTGCAAAAATAATAAATAAAAAATATAAATTACAACGAGCCTATAGAATTCATATATTTTTTTCATAGCAAAATATTTATTATGGCATTGTTTAATAATATTTATTATTTATATATAAAGCTTTATGACGATTAAGTACCTTTAAAATTTAACAAAATTATCCATTCATTTTGCCAATCATAATTTTTTGTAGTTTCCTCAAATTTTTATTCTTGACTTTTATTTTTTCAATTTTCCGTTTATCATTCCACATTAAACAATATATTTTTTATTTTTCATTTTCACTTCTTCTTCTTAAATAAAATTAGCTAAAATTAGTTCGTTTCATTCCCCCGAAAATCTGTTTTCGTCGTTTTCGTCGTCTTAGAGACCAAAATTTACGGCCCTCTCTTTACTCTCTTCTTTTATGACGACAACTGGTTTTTTCCTTTCTTCCTCTTTTCCCCGAGTTTCACCTATCGATATAAATGACATTTCTCTTTTATTTTGATTCTGATTCATCATTTTATTATAAAATAGCAAAAAATGATATCACATTTATTTATGATTTTTTAAATTTTTCATTATAAATGAAATTAGAAGGAGAAAAATATATTCTTAGAGAATTTGAATTTTAAATTTATAGATATATCCTAGGGCCAAAACACATAATTTTTTCCGAGGCTAGAATCCAAAGGAAAATCATAGGCTTACAAAATTTCCATCACAGTTTCGCATCAATCGACATTAGTTTGCTTTTACAAAAAGTTCCAAAAACTATGATTTTTTAATAAAGTTGAATGTTTACTAGATCAAGAAATTAAAAAGTTTTTATTAAAACGATCAAAACTTAAGTTAATTAATTAAAACGACAAATAATTAATTTATTGGTTAATTAAAAATAATAATTTCCCAGAGCTAACAAATTTTTGGTAAAATTCAACAAAAAATACACCATTCCAACTTCAGAATATAAATTCTAAATTAAAAATAAAAATTCATAGAAATTTGCCTGATTTCAGTACTTTCCTAACAATGGACCAACTCATTGGAGGACTTCTCGGCGGAGGTGGTGCTGGAGGTAACCAAGGTGATGGTGAAGGTGAACGACGAGGTGGTGGCGGCGGTGGCGCAGCTGATTTGGCAGGGGTAATCTTAGAAAAATAAAAGTTAAATGAATTTTAAGCACAAAAAATAATAAGAATATGGATAAAAAGTTTTGGAAGTAAATTCAAGTGGGTATCCATGGAAATTTTTTTCATTTTATGGAAATTAGACTAATTAAACTAGAAAACTACTAGAAAAATTAAATCATCAATATTTTCAAGAATATTCAGGATCTGATCGGTGGACTTCTTGGAGGCGGAGGAGGTGGAAGTAGTGGAGGCCATGGAGGAGGAGGGGTAAGGATTTTTCGATTTTTCAATTTTTTATATTATTTTTAACTCTCTAATTTTTCGATTAAAAACGTAAACCATTTGAAATAAAGTTATTTTAAATTGTTATTAAAATATTTATTAAAAAATTAATTTAAATTATTATCATCATTAAGTCTTTCAGTTTTTTAAATTAAATAAATTAAAAAATTTGATAAAATTATCCCCATGACTTATTTTTTATTTTTTCGAAAACAAAAAAAGTTTATTTTTCAATTGCTTATTATGATTTTTTTTAACAAAAAATAGTTTGAAAGAGGTTGAATTTATCAAATTTTTGAAACAATTTTACAAATTTTTACAGGACCTACTGTCCACACTCTTCGGAGCCATCAAAAATGCCGACTTTGGAAATATTTTGAACTCTATATCAGGCGGTGCCGATGTAAATTCCAAAGACCCGTCTACCGGAAACACAGCACTCCAAATGGCCATCATGGCTGGACTCACGGAAATTGTGAAGGTAAAATATTTGGTAAAATATTATGCATAATTTGGACATGACATGAGCCAATTTAGCGGCCATATTCTTAGTCACAACTCGGTTCAGAACTAATGGCGCTAGTTGAAAGACGTTGACTTTTGAAAACCACAAATTTAACAGGGGGACCCTTTTCATTTGATAACCAAAAGAAAAACTTTTTCCATTTTTTTTACCTTTTTAACTACTTTTAGAGCAAAATAGTTGCAAAAAACAAAAAATAATTTTTCCCACTTTTTGCCGAAAAGGGGGGACCCTTTTAGTGGGTTTTCAAAAGTCAACGTCTTTCAACTAGCGCCGAACTAATCATCTTTTCATGTTCCATGTTCCTGCTGTAAATCATTAAAATTGGCCAACTAAAACAAATTTTTGACCGAATAGGACATTTTTCTAATTTAGAAATATATACCATTTATTTTTGTATTTTAAAAATTTGAGGCATTAATAAATAATAAAAATTGAATAAAAAATTATCCTATATTTTTAGCTCCTTCTGAACAAAGGTGCCAATGTGAACCAGACCAATGACGAGGGTAAGGACGCGGTGAAAATTGCACAAGAACAGGCAGAACAAGCACCGGAGGAGGAGAAGCCGAAATATGAGGAAATGGTCCAAATGTTGCAGCAGAGACAGTGAAAAATCAGAATAAGCATAAAAAAGGATCAGAATATATTCCGAACCAGAATGCTCAGAAAAGAATCGAATTGATTAAACAATTGTCTGATAAGGATGCTACATTGTATGCAAAGGAGCAAAATCAGAAAATGGCATCAATAAGAAAGGAACCAGATCAGAACAACAATAAAAAAATCCCGAATAAATAAACGAGAATAATAATAAAGAAAAGATCGACATCTTAAATAATGGAAATTGGTTTATTCGAAATTAAAACAATGAATAGGTAAATCAGAACAATGAATAAGAAATGACAAAATCAGAAGTAAGTTGATTGGTAGAGTAGAACAATCATACCTATGGATTGATTTTAAGAAATAGATCAGAAACTAGAAACAATTTCATCATAAAATTTCTACGTAAAGTATAAAACCAGAATAGATTGATTACATATAATTTTTGTATCATGAAACTGTGCTAGATCGTTTTGCGGAAAAGGTCAGAATGAGCTATTATAATAAAAGTTTTGTTATGGAATAATAATTTACTAATATTTTAAAATATAATTAAAAAAGTTTCTTAATTAATGTAAAATACTTATTTTAATATATTAATTATGTTTTGGGTATTTTCTTGGAACTAACCAAGGTATCTTGGGGAATAGACTAAAAACAAGCATAAAAAATAATATAAAAATTGTAAATATCGAAAAATCAAAAATATTATAACATTCTTTTCTTTATAATTATACCCATTCACCATAATGAACATTCTGACCGATTTGGCAAAAACTTATATTCTGAACTTTTTGGCAAAATGACCCAGCACGTCATAAAACATGAAACATGCTCAAATAAATAATTCCTTTTTTTCGCCAATTTCTTAGTATTAACTCACCAGACAAACTAAATTACTTGCGTGACATAACACAAATGTCTTCCTAAATGCGAAAATTCAATCTCAGCCAAATATTAAAAGTAAAATACATGTTTCGTGATTATAACATCAATATCTTTTAAATTACACATTTTTACTTTTTTTAGATAAAATTGCTTAATTAAATTTTACCGATGAAACTTATTTAATATGAGATTTTAATTTTTTCCATAAAAGTTACTGAATATGCTTTATTTATCAAGTAAAAAATAATTTATTAAAGGTTTGAAAAATCATTTAATATTTAATAATAATGGCTTCTTCAACCATGGATTTGAGCTCGGATTTTACCGCCATTATTATATTGCTGATCAATTTGCTCGTTTTCTCTGTCCAAATCCCACTCTCCGTCCTCAACGCACTCTCTCTATGCCGTACTTCTCTGCTCCACCCAAATTTGAAGGCAATTCTACTCACCCAAAGTGCAACTTTCTGCATTTTCGCCATGGGAGCAATTGGTCAAATGTACAATGTTGTGGCCAATGGCATGGAACATTGGAACGATGGTCTAGTTGTACATGTAAGCGTGTAGTCACTCTTAATCACAGTGCATAAATAGATTTATTATTAATATTTTATTCATCTTTTTTTATTCATGCATAAATTGTAAAACAATATCAGATACCAATAGTCAGGGGAAACGAAAAATAGACTTTGATCCAATAATTTTTTTTTATGATTTTTAACAAAACACCCGTAAAACTGTCCGAGTATACTTTTTCTATTTCTAAAACCGCGGAAAAGATTAATCCGAAAGACCCATTTTTAGATTATTGAAGTCGAATACTTATTTTTTATTAAAGAAAATCTAAAAGATATATTATTCTAAAATCTTAGATTCTTCTCGAGATTGGCATGGTACATGGCCCTTTGATTGGCCATATACTGATCATAGAACGAGCAATGGCTACTTGGATGGCAGAGCAATATGAACAATCGAGGAAGCCGTATTTCACAATTTCCTGGTCTACCATAATAGTAACATAATAGTGTATAATAGTTTATAAGCATTAATATTTGGAAAATCAGAAATTTTTGGCTCTGAAAACAGGGCTCCGATCGAAAATTTTTCAAAATCAGGACATCATGACCAAAAAATCAGATTTTCATTACCAAACATGGTCAAAAATCAGGACATTTTGCAAAAGCTTTAAAATTAATTGTAAATCAATTTTATTCGTGTAAATAAAACTTCAAAGATCATTTTTCTCGCCATCTATGATCAATTTTTAATAATTTGGTAGATAAAATGATAAAATGAGTATGTAAATCATACGTCTGCTAAGGGAGGGGGGTCCGGCGGTCCCGACAGGGGCCGCCGGAGAAATTTTATAAATTTTAGGCTTTTCTCTTAAGAAAATTGATTATTTTTTGTTAGTATTTTTAAAGTAATTCATTTTCTTTAGGGGTGGCGGCGCCGGCCTCGATAGGGGCCGGCGAAGAAAATTTTGAAAATTTAGTTTTTTTTGTTAAGAAAATTGGTCAGTTTTTTTTTGTTTTTAAATTCAGTGTTATAGAGATATCGACGGCCTCAATAAAGGCGGCCTGAGAAAATTTTGGAAATTTAGTTCTTTTCTTATGAAAATTGGTCATTTTTAAGATATTTTTTGGGAAAAATACTGTTCAGGGTGCCGGAGGTCCCGATAGGGGCCGCCGGAGAAAATTTTGGAAATTTAGCTCTCTTTTCTCAAGAAAATTGGCCATTTTTTAAAGGAATTTCGCTAAAAATTCGAAAATCCGGACAAAATAAGGACAGAGGTCCAAAATCAGGACAAATCTGAGAAATCAGGACAGATCGGAGCCCTGTCTTAAAATGACTCTATATAGTATTCACTTTTATTCGATAAAATTTATAAATTTTAGAATGCTAATAATAAAAGCATAATGTATTTTTATTTTAATCAGGGAACAAATTGCTAATTTCCTAATAAAAGATTTTGGGAAGTTTTTTTATCAATGAAAGTCCGAAGGCTTTTAATAATGTATTCGATTATCAGGAATAACTGAATTGAGTCTCAATAATTTCACAGTTAAAAATTTTTTAGAATTGTATATTTTTAAGTAAATTGGGAAAATGATCTTGTAGCTAACTTGTCTATATTCCCTGATTGTCACGATAAAACGATAGGATTTTTTCTAGGAAAAATTATGATTTATTGCATGATTATATAGATATGATTGAATTTTCCAGTTCTTTTTCACTCTCTTGAACGTCGTCCGATCATTCAATCCGAATCCAAACGAGATCAATGTCAGTATTATAATAGTTGCATATTGTGTCGTGGCCTTGAGCTTTGCTGAAATCATTGTAAAAAATTTAAAAAATTTAAAAATCAAAATGCATTTATAGGCCTGTTTATGGATACACAAGAAAAATCAAAATCAATACCAATTTTGGCTAAAAACTCATCAAACGAAGCAAAATTTGAGCGAACGATACCAGGTAATAACTGATTTATGAAATAATGTAAAAAATGGAATCAATTTAAAAAATGATCGATTCTTGTTTAAGTAAATAAAATGTATATTTATAAATTCTGTTGAATACTCACAACAAAAAAATGAACATTTAATCATTTAAAAAAACTGAAAAAATAAAAATTTGCGCGAGAAGTGAATTTTAATTTCCTTCAAGCATTCGTTTCAAAAATAATCATCAATAAATAAAATAAGTCTTTAAAGACGAGATTCATTTTTTATAACAAGTTGATGCATGCAGTCTTACGTACATTTTTATTAAAAAAATTTATAAAAAAATATTTTTTATAAAAAAATATTTTTAGATTATTCGATATTAACAATATATTTTCGGGTTTAAATAAATAAATGTTTAAATAACAAAAGCAAACAAAATTTAATACCCATATACAATTTTGTTGATTTGGGTATTTGATTAATATTTTTTAGCTTATGGAAAATATTCGGACAGCCCGTCAGCTCTCTCCCACCTTTGTTTTGCATTTCTTCATTTTGCTCATTTCGCTACCAATTTTGTTCATTTTTTACTACAAACTTGTCGATGACAAACCCAAATTGGTCAGACTGATCAGCATGGTCTACCATCTGGTATTGTCAATCTGTTTTGCACTCATCGAGTTCACCTTGATCACGTATGTTTAAATAGTTTTTTTTATTTGATATTTTTCTATTCAAAAAAATGTGAAAGAAATTGAATTACATAGTTTAATAGCGTTCAGAATTGCTTTTTAATGTGTATTTTTCATGTTATCGAAATAAATATCAATTTTTGAAAAATATATCAATATAAAATTTTTTATTAAATATATACTATTTATTTTTGCTTTCTAATTTTTAGGCTTAATAGCAACAGATCTGTAGGATAAAAATTATTTATTTATTAGTGAGTGAATAAATTATTATAATTGGTCTGAAAAAATGAAACCTATAAATCATATTTTATACATTTAAAAAATTATTTTATAAAAAAATAGAAAAAGGATAGAATGGAGCTTTCTTAATTTTTGAACAATTGCCTGCGATTTAATTGTATTATTTTTCAGTCGCCATCCAGTGTTGCGCAAAAATATGCTTCAACTTTTCACTGCAATAAAACTCAAACTCCATCATAATAATACCAATCGGGTTGGTCCTGATCCGAGTGATTGCATACGATCAAGAACAACTGCTGATGTACTCAAAAATGATACCGATAGACATTTTGAAATGTTACGGAAGGATTGGTCATGAAATATTTGTATTTATTTTGGGTTGAAATCGAATTTTTGAAATTGAATTTTTATTCAATAAATGAAATTTAAATCTGTTTTAACTCCAGGGAAATATCAGAACAAAAGATAAAATTTAAAGAAAAAAAAGATTAAGGGATCCAAATGATTCGCACCCTGAATGCGCCCAAGAGTAATATTCGAGTTTGTTCTGGAGGCAGAAAACAAGGACAAAATCGGCAGTATTAAGGAAAAAATTCAGGAAAAAGAGGGGATCCCAACAGATCAGCAAAGATTGATATTTGATGAGAAACAACTCGAGGACGAGAAATTTTTGGAGGCTTATGAAATCCAAGAGAAATCTACGCTTCAGTTAATGTTACCTATCCAAGGTGGTCAAAATAAGAAAAATTCTAATAAAGATATTGTACCAAGAAAGTATAATATAAGAATCTGTATCCATATAGCAGATTCGATGTGTTTGATGGGAGTCGATAAAAGTTCGATATTCTTCGAAATATCGAAAAATAGCTTTTTTTTCTCCCCAAAATAGATTATTTATCTAATAAGCTCCAAAAATTTCATAGATCAGAAGAAGAGGCCAATCCCCGCCTAATTATTTTTCCTTGAATGTCGTTGTATCCCGTAAACTCCAATATTTTAGCTCAAATATCTTCTTCTTCGAATGCTTCCGCCAAAAACAGCCGATATGGCCAACACTCGGAAGATCCAACGAAACCAATGTTGGCACGAATGCTGGACGGAGAGCTCTATCAGGCCAGCGATCCGACACTTCAGGTCCAAAAGTTCACAAGGGACACTCCATAATTTCCTTTTGCGAATGTCAAGAAAAAATGTGAGAAATTCTATTTGATAACCCTTCATTATGACATAAAAAATCTAACCAATGGAGCGATCCGCCCATGTCTTGGCCAAAAAATTTTTTCCACATGCTCTCAGCATGGGTCATTGGGCACCAAGACCTCCATTTGGTAAACCAATTCAAGACCAAACTAGTAAATATTTATTTATGTAGCAAATTACCTAGGCTAATTTAATGTTTTGAAGTTTACTTAAAAAGTTTATAATTTCCAAACAATAATTTTTTTTGAATTCAAAAGTCCAAATTTTTATTTTCTGCACATACCTAATTGCCTTTTATACTGTTAACATTTCTCGCCATTCATGACCGGATCGCGTCACTAGCACGTTTACATCTATCTCATAATAAATGGCATTTAGTGATATATGACATATTGCTTATTTTTTCCTACCATTTCGGCAAATAGCAAACCGTGTGTGTTCCCGTAAGAGTTGATTCCTAATAAAATTATTTTTGATATCAACAATAACTTAATTATCGCTTTCAGAGTTTGTCAAGCAAGAATCGGTTTTGGCTTTCGCGCTTCAATGCTTCGTTGGGATTGCCATGGGAGGAGCGCAGACGTATCTTGAGTGAAGGAATTGGAGCACTTGGGGAGCACAGCACCATTAGACCCCCATTTTTCTGCGATTACGGTAAGTTTATGGTAGGATTGAGCGGAACTGGAGCTATAACCGGTCCGGAAGTTGGGCTCCACGAAACCCAAACCTGAGTTCCGGTTCAACCAGTTGGAACCAGATCCAAACACAGAGATTTATTGGAAACCAATTACTTGATATCCATTGCAGAAAATTTGGAAATTTTGAATTGGATTTTTTTTTTATTAGCTATCAGAAAATGGCGAACCATTTCTGATAGAGGTATTAACAGTTATTTCGTTGATTTATACAAGATATGATTAAAATTAATGATTTTTATAATATAATACCATTAATCCGACATTAGATTGAGCCCAGTACTTATGAAAACCCCAGGATCACTTTTAGAAAATGTTATCTTAAAATTATAATAATCAACACAATTCTATTTGCGTTCAAATTTGGTCTTTTATAAAACAATTGATTTCATTTTTTAAAGGAATTTTCGAGATTTCTCTTTATTTTCTTAGTTCTAACTTAATTCTAAATATGTATAACTCTTAGTTCTAACTATTGTAGAATCATAGCTTTATTCTATAAGAATAAATCACTTTACTTATCAAAGTTTAAACAGCAGCATAGAATGATATTTATATTTATTTTATATTTACTACTGTATACTGTCTACTGTATCTCGCTTATCCGTGTTTTTAAACAGTACCGACCGACGTACAAACTGTACGTACAACGTATTTTCCACGTATGTAGTTTCGGTACTTATGCTGGTACACTCCGACTACTGCTACTGGGTACTGGCAGTGTTTTCTCAAAATTTTGAACTCTTTTTATTACATATCCATCCTCCTCTCCCTGGAAGGGTCCAACCTTCACCTGGGCACCAACGTGTTCCTCAACTACAATTGTGTTGTGCTGGACGTGTGCCGTGTGGACATCGGGGATAACACCCAAATCGGTCCGAATGTCCAAATCTACGCTGCAGATCACCCGCGCGATCAGAAAACCCGGGAGGAGGGGTGGGAGTTCGGGAAGCCGGTCTGGATCGGACGCAACGTGTGGATCGGGGGAGGTGCCATCATCTTGCCGGGAGTCCGCGTGGGCGACAATGCCATTATCGGGTAAAAATTTTTTCACCAAAAAATGCAATGATAAATAATGGAATTTTTAAATTTTTAAATTTGAGTACTGTAGTTGAGGACGGAAACTTAGAAATTTCAATAAAATATTTTAGGGACGGAAACTTAGAAATATTTTAAGGACGGAAACTTAGAAATTTCAATAAAATATTTTAGAACCGTATTAAGCCAAACCTTCCATGACAATATAGTATGTAAAAAGTATGGATGATTTTTGGCTTTTTCATTTTTTGAATTGCTAAAATTTTTTGTAATTTTTACAAAAAATCGATGTTAAAAAACAAAATTTTCAAGGAATTCTTAAAAATGAAAAGGCCATAAAAATAATTTATGTATACATTTCAAAATTTTGATATAGATATAGATATGCATTTTTTGCGTATATTTTTCCTGTGAAAGTTGTTCTTAAAAAATATTCCAAATCTTTTTTAGGTTTCCGTCCACAAATTTCCGTCCTCAGATTTCACATCTTTTTAAGAAATTAAAAAAATATATATTCTCCCTAATTTTTATTCAGTGCCGGTGCAATTGTGACCCGCGACGTCCCCGAAGGCGTTACCGTTGTTGGCAATCCCGCTCGTCCAATTTTGCCAAAAGATAAGAATTGATTAAACGGATAGTTGATAAATTGGCCACAAAATGGCACCAATGTTGTTCATTTATTTCCATTCTGTAGGAACTAGGAAAAGTTTTATCTTTTCTCGGCATTTTGTCAGCGCTTGTTCGATTTTTCATAAAAAATATTCTAACATCAAATAAACGGAATTCCATCGAATTGCTAACAAGTGAGTCATTATCTCACAAGTGCTAATAAGGTGCTTTGCTTCACTAGTTTAGAAAAAAATATTAAAATAAAGCTACCATTAGTGTAATAAAAGATCTTGTCAGTTTAATGTAGGGTTGTATGGGATCGAGATCTCGGCCAATTTCGGGATTGGTATTGGCCATTCCGAATCTTGTTCCCAAATTTTCGGGATCTCGGCTGGGATCCCGATCCAGTACAACCTAGTTTAATGGTAAAAAACCATTATAAAATACCTCATTTTTGATGGGCCTCATCATGTGTTGAATTTATTTTAAAATTTAGTTAAAAAATTTATAATTGAATTTTATGACTGGATTTTTTTAAATTTAGTTTAAAAAATTGTTATAAAATTTTATTAAACATTTTTGCTGAACAGGCCCGTGCCCAATCCTGTGTTGGACTCCCTTTTAACTCTGCTGCTTCTTTACCCTAAATTGAATTATTTATGCTTTTTAAATCCATAACAAAGGAATATGCATCCGTTTTCAGTATCTTATTAAGATTCCACTACATTTTTCGGTTTTTGAATTGAATGAATGTAAACTGATCATTTTAACATTTATTTTTTAAACCTTTTCTATAGAACCTATCACTTGTTAAAAATGGTCGCATACGGTATGGAATGGATCGGTAGATTTCAATCAGGCGAATATAAATTTAATTTTTTAGTGATTATGCGATATGCACTTCTATTACAGATTTTTAGATTGTTAAATAAAAAGCGAAATTAATTATGAAACGACCCTGTTGATATGTTGAATGAGAAAAAACAAATCCATTTGGTAATTTTCCCTCCATATGATTATGTTTTTGGGCCAATTCCTAATTACATATGATGTTACTGTATAGTACTAGTTCATTTTTTACTAAACATGTTAAGCTATTCGTTGATTAAATTTGTGATACCCTTCACAAGAGAATTTAGTTCAAATTTTATTGGTACAAAATAAAGGTTGTGAAGTAATTCCAAAAATTTTACCTTCTAAGGGATTAAACATGATTTTTATATTTTTTCATTAAATTTTTCTAAATTAGTGACGATGTCAAATGCCACCGATCCCAATAATTGGGACAGAAATTTGGCACTCCCAAATCTGATCATTTCATTGGTCCAAATACCATTATCTGGCCTGAACTTTTTCCTGATCCTTCGCACTTCTGTGCTTCATCCACATCTCAAAATAATTTTGCTCTCGCAAAGCGTCGGATTCTGCGCGTTCGCTATCGGAATAATTGGTCGAATTTATAATATGCAAATATTCGGCATAAGCTTTGATGACAGAAATATTTTCATGGTATGCATATTTATCTTATTTCGAGAATTTATTTTCATAAATTGATGGATATACATAATTATATGCATAAACATATTAAAATAATTTATTAGAATTTTTTACAGATTAATTTTAAAAATTAGTCTGAACAAAAAAGGGATTCAGGTGTTTTTAATGTTACCCATGTTGAACATCCTTTATATCTTTTAAACTTTTGTTTTTTATACTGATTGTTATTTTTTAAGCGTCTAAAAAATTAGGTTTTATATTTTAATAAATTTGAACTTTTTACTTACCCGAAATTTGGGATTAGTACATAATATAAATATTAAATTAAATAAATATATTCTCCTCAATTAATTAGTAATAACATTTTTAGCCTTTTTCACTCATCGCTTGTAAGGTTTTGAGCTATTTCGGAATGCTTTATTCAATTGCAATTGGACATGTTCTGATAATCGAACGTGCCGTCGCGACATGGATGGCGAACCGATATGAACAGTGGAGGAAACCGTTGTTCACTCTGATTTGGTTTACCATTGTGGTACGATAAAAATTGGGCGCCGATTGAATTGCTTTGAACCCTCGATTTTATGAAGCGAATTCCTTATTATAAACTGCTATAGAAAAAGTGAATGAACAGAGAAAAAGAAATCAGACAACAATAAGTTTTAACCATCATGCTTTCGCGTTATAAAATCGAGGAGCTAAAATAAAAGTTGGAATTCAATGGCTTTATTACGCTGATTATAATTTTAATTACTTTTTATTAGGTATAATGGTCGATTATTGAGTTTGAAAAAATCATAAAAAATCAATGAATGGACCAATCGAGATGCGGTTTTTTGTAATAGATGCAGCATCCAATGTGCTACAATATGGGTCTATAAACACCGCGATTGTGTCTAAAACATGGTTTTAAACCCGAAAAACCGGTTTGGCCATTTTTGACCCTGGCCACCTCGGGAATTTTTTTCTCGAGAATTTCAACAAGAATGATTATTGGTCAAAAAACAAAAATGTGGAGCAGAATCGATATCTTTTCCCAAGTTTTTGGATTTTTTGAATCATTCATTATAGAATTACATTCATGGGAATAACAAAAGCGACACCAATTATGGAACTACCTGGTACATACAAAAGGAAAATAGTAACATATAGCTAGAAAATATTTTATAATTATCGAAATAATTTATTTTTTTTAGTTTACCAATTGTCTTTATGCTACCACCAAAGAAATGATTGACCATCTTCCACAAATGCAAATGGGTGTGATCACGCTCTTATAAACTCAACAGGGAATTTGTTTGGCAGAAATTTTTGTATGTATTTTCCAAAATTATTAATAAGTTAATCTGTTTGTCAGACCAGGCTAAATATTCCATTTTGTTCTGAATAATTAATTCTTCTTACTGTTATTAATTATTTTTGATGCTATTTTAAATTAATTTAAAAAATATTCAAATTCTTATTAATTTTTATGGAATTTTGAGATGGTCAGAAATCAGAGCGTCCAAATTTTTTCAAAAAACGTTCCGGTTCCATGACTCCCCAGTATCTATTTTCGTTGTCAGGCGTCAACGAATCTTTAAAAGATTTTTCGTATCATTTCCAGACATGTTTACTGCTTGGTATCCGGAACAAGAAGCGATATCAAGCTTGGTTAAAGCAACAAAACGAACAACAGAATTTGAGTGAAAGATATCAAGTATGTAAAAGTATTAAATAAATAAATAAACTTTAAAAAATAATTTTATTTATTTTTTGCAATATAAATATCAAATCTTATATTTTTCGGCCAGACCATTAATTTAAAAATTAAAATAAGATATTGCTTTAAAATGCATATCAACAGGCCAAACTCTTCGGAATGATATAGTGATAAGTGAGATAAGTGAGATTATGGACCGTAAATAAAACAAAAATTGTTAATATATAAAAAACAAATATTCTTAAAAATATATAAAAAATACAAAAGCCAAAAAATGATTTGAGAAAAAATAAAGAAAATGACTAAATTGTATATTTTATGATCTAATAATATTTTGATGTTAAATCCCATTTGAGTCCTCAAATATCCCGGTAAAATTGTGAAATTATTTTTATTATTTATTTTATATCTGTTGTTTTTTTCTTTTTGCTTAAATTTTAGTACATTCATTTACCATTTTTAATATGTATTTTGTTCGAATTTTGTATTCTTCATCTGTTTATAACTAACTGATTAACATAATTTTTTATTTATTTAAATAAAATAATTTCCATATATTTTTTAGCTCTCAGAAAATATTCGCACTGCTCGCCAACTGATTCCGATCTTTTTATTACACTTTTTCATCACATTTCTCACGTCAGTGATTGGGTTTTTATATTACTATAGACCTTTTGCGGACCCAATCTGTTTTAAAATATTGGTAGCGACGACTCGCTTACTTATTTCAATCTGTTGTGTTCTCATAGAGCTCACTTTAACATGGTATTTTTACATTTTAAAAAATTATTTATTATAACAACTATTAATTTTATGATTTTCAAAAATTAATTAATTTTCAACAGTTTATTTTATTTATGAAAATTTATTTTAAAAATATTGAAATCATTTATTATCATGTTTTTTTTTAAAATTAGATATGTATAATGTATAATTTGGATATTTTAGTTGTCATCCGATATTGCACAAAAATGCGAAAGAATTGTTGAGATCATTGATTCGAAAAATGACATGTTTTGGCACGAATAACCAAGTTGGTCCGATGGCAGGAGAATCACCATTTGCCGCCACAACAATGGGCAACGAGATGGACAGATACTTTGAAATGCTGAGAAGAGCCTGGAATTAATCCTGAAAGTATTGCAAAGTTACCCGGTCATATAAAAAGGAAATGTAGCCAATACGGTGCTGGGTCTTTAAAAAAAGGCCCAATGTGGGCGTTAAAAAAAAAGGCCCAATGCGGCCAATCTGTACGAAAACTTTTTTGTTAGACCTGTTAGACCAAAAGTATAAAGGGCAAAATTGTTCAGAATTTTATGCTGATTCGAATGATATAAAAATTTTTTCGAAATTCGAACAAAAAGTTCGAAATACCCCCTAAAAACTCTAATTTTCAGTATTTTGGGGATATTTCGAACTTTTTGTTCGAATTTCGAAATAATTTTTATACCATTCGAATCAGCATAAAATTCTGAACAATTTTGCCTTTTTGGTCTAACAGGTCTAACAAAAAAGTTTTCGTACAGATTGGCCGCATTGGGCCTTTTTTTTAACGCCCACATTGGGCCCTTTTTTTAAAGACCTAGCACCGCCAATACCATCTGGTCTTAAGTGCAATGATGGTCTCGAAAGTGGCATTGGAGGGGGTATTGTGGGACCGCCTACCATCTCGATACCAAACCATCTCGATACCGGGTATCGAGATGGTAGCGCATCTCGATACCAACTATACCATCTCGATACCAGCCCTACCATCTTGATACCACTAATAAAAAATAATTTTTATTTTATATTTAAAAATTTCAATCTAATAACCAAAGTGATGTGATCAAAAATGGCTAATTTGACTTTCTTATGCTGTAGAAAATTCAAATAGGCTTACGCCGGTTCAATAGATGGGGCTGGTGTTTTTAGTTTTCGATGATTTTTAATGCTGGACTCACCTTCGGCGAGCTCAAGAGCAAGAATCCATATTAAAAAACCAATAATTATTCAGCCCGAACCCATTGAACCTTGAATTTGCTTAAGCCCCGCCGGTTGCCATAGATTGCCGGGTCCCAATGTAAAGTCATCATATGTAAAGTCATATGCGGTATCGAGATGGCATAGTGGTATCGAGCTGGTAAGGTTGGTATCGAACTGGTATGATTGGTATCGAGATGGCAAAACCAACTCGATACCTGGTATCGAGTTGGTTTGGTATCGAGTTGGCTGATCCCCGTATTGTGGGTCCTCTGCCTCCGAAAGTGCAATAGAGGTGTGCCCCGCCCCCTCTTGCGCGGCAGGCGTCCCACATGAAGGCAATCATTTACTTTTGCCCTTTGTGCCCCACCAGGAATCGAACCTGGTCCTCCCGATTGGAAGTCGGGGATGCTACCAATGACACCATGGGGTGGGCACACCCGGTCATATCATAATTAGTGTCGCTTTTTGTATTCACGTTAATGAAATTTTATGAAGAACAATTCAAAAAATCTGAAAACTTGTGAAAAGATATCAGATTTTTGGTCAATTTTCTATTAAAATGGCCTATTTTTGCCATTTTTGGTCGATAGTTTGAAAAAATCATAAAAAAATCAAAGAGTGGATGGATCGAGATGCGGTTTTTTGTATTCCATGCAGCATCCACTGGGCTACATTTTGGGCCTATAAACAACTCGCTTCCCTGTCTATAACCTGGTCTTAACGGCGAAAAATCGGTTTGGCCATTTTTGACCTGGACCATTTCGGGAATTTTTTTTCTCGAGATTTTCAACAGCAATGATAATGGGTCCAAAAAAATAGAGGAGATATAGAAGTATATTTTTACAAGTTTTCAGATTTTTTGAATCATTCTTTATAAAGTTACATTCACGTAAATACAAAAAGCGATACTAATTATTAATGACAGGATTTTTAGTTTGTAAACTATTTTTTAATTTCATTTATTTAGCGGAATATGCACGAAAAACATGTTTTAGATGGCTTTGAAGCATTTAAAGATTTTTTAAAAACTATAAAAACTATTTTGGACCTTTTTTGGGCCAAAATTCCTTCATAAACATGCAATAAAAATGGGATAAAAACTATTAGCCTTTTTGGCTTTTAGCAACTATTTGGGGTAAAAAACTAAAATAGTCAACTATTTTGGGGTTTTTAGCAACTAAAAATCCGGTCCCTACTAATTATGATACGACATGGTTGGAAAACAATTAAAAATTGTTCATGTTTGAAAAATTGATAAATATCAAATATCTTTGGTGATTGATTCAAACTATAGTCTCAATAGGTATATTTGTTTGTTTATTTCTACTTTCTACTGAATTAAAAATTATCTGAAACAAATTATTATCATATTACAATCTGCATAATTATTTTTTTCTTTTTATTCTCGGAAGTGAATTATGTACTGTAATAAAATAAGTTCATCCCGTAAAGCTCCTGATCTGCAAATTTTGGGGATAGATTTAATGAATTTTTATCAAGAGTTCAATAGATACAAGTGATTAAATAAAAGTAATTCACTTAATTTATAATTTTTGAAATAAATTTAAGTAAAACATTACAAAAATCGAATAAAATTGCTGTCTCATCGCCATGCATACGGTGGATTTTTCATCATTGTTTTTTTATTTATTGAGAACTTTATAGATTGAGGAATTTTTTGGGTATCCATAAGAACCTTCTTTGACCGAATTAACAGTGTCTTTTGATGTTATCTCTCACTTTCCTTTTTTTCCTCACCGCGAAAAGATAATATAAGATAGAAGAGAAAATCATTCGCTTCATAAAATTTTTCTTTGGACTTACGGATACTCATTGAAAAACCTTAAGCTGTTACTTCATATTATCACCAATATATTTACCCCTGAAAATAATAAATAAATGATCAAAAATCATTTTAAAATTT
>LDKF01000472.1:82306-93014 GCA_001026735.1 Rotylenchulus reniformis
GAGCCCGGAGTCGGAGCCGGAGCAAAAATTTTTAAGGGGTCGGAGCCGGAGATGGAGCCGAAGCCAAAAATTCTAATTTTCCCAACACTGATTATGATTTATATTTTCTAGACCAATTTTAAAATAAAATTTTCTATCTTTTAGTTATGTTTCGTCATTGGCACTCAGAATATCAAACGCTATAAAATTTGGGTGAAGCATTGCCGTCATAATCTCAGCGAAAGATATCAAGTAAAAATGCAATTATTTCCATTTATGAAAAAGATAAATATTTTAAATTAACAAAATAAAAATGGATAATGAATTTTTTTTTAAAAAATTTCATTATCCATTTTTCTTGATATTTAGAATTTCCCAATTTTTATGTGTTATTATTATGCCTCAACTTTTGCCCATTTTACATAATTAAATTTAATTTTTCCCGCAAATTATCTTTTATTTGAGTCCATTCTTCACAATAAATTTCCAATTTCCTAATATAGCTTTCCGAGAATATCCAAACTGCTCGTCAACTGACCCCCACCTTCGTTTTGCATTTCATCAATGTGACCATGTCCATCTCGACCATCTTCATCATGTACTACCAGCTGATCACCGATGTCCAGTTAGTCATGCTCCAAAACCTATTCTATCACTTTGTGTTAGCCATTTGCAACGGACTGATCGAATACACCCTGATCAGGTCTAATTTTCATTAGGATTTTAGTTTAAAAAAATCTAAAAAATATATGACAATTATAGCTTACAATTTTTGGGGAAACAATTATCTAAACATTTTGTTGGAATCTATGTTTGGATTCTAGCTAATTTGAGATATATTTTTGTCATGTGCATAAACTGACCAAAATTCCAAAAATTCATATTAATTTCCTTCGAGTTTTATCTTTTTATAATTTGAATAAATGTGGTTTTTAAAGTTTATTAATATAAAATTGTATTATTTGTACCATAGATGTCTTTTTATGTATTTGTTTTTAGTAGGCATCCGATTTTGCGACGCAATGCCATCCAATTATTCATCAAAATGAAACGGAAAATGCCATGTTTTGCACGGAATAACAACCAAATTGGCGATGTCAACCATACAAATTACACATCGTCCGGAAGCATCACAAATCACCGGCAGCCGACCCAAAATGAGATTGACCAACACTTTGAGATGCTCAGAATGGCTTGGGAAATTTAGACCAGCAAAATAATAAAACGAGAAAACGTGAAAATCAGATTGAAATAATCCAAAATTCATTTTATGGAAAATTTAAGAAGCATATTTTAATAAAGAAAATTAAATTACATTATTTTTTTACCAATTTTGTTTATTTTATTTTATAAGAATATACATCTGCTATTTAAAATTTATCATATCATAATGCATATAGCTACGTATGCTAATAGTTACTTACAGTTTTAAAAAAGAGCATTTTTTAATCCATATATTTTGACACCTTATTATCCTACTTTTGCATAATAATATTTTATTAAAACGAAAAACAATTTAAAAAATACGAACAACTTCAAAATAGTAAGTGACAATGATTGTTGTTATAAAAAATATTAATCTCCTTTATTTTTAACAGGATTTAGCGATTTAGAACGAACTCCCATTAATGAGATATGTGACTATTTACACTAAAAAGATCTAATATTCCATAATAATTAAGATGATTTCTATGGCCAATTAATAAAAAAGATTTTAAGTCTATAGGAATAAATTGATAGCAAAATTTGTCCTTGCCGAATTATGTTCTTACATACACTTTTATAGCATATTAATACTAAGAAATATACTTTATTTTTTATTATTCTCTATGAAATCATTAGCGGCTTTTAAATGAACCATATATAACAATCACACGCGATTATTAATAAGAATATGATATTTGTAGTTTTTCGATGAAAAGTTGTGCCTATGTGATGTTAACATATAATTTTTATATTTAATAATTGCTTCCATTTTAGTAAAGATAGCATTAAATATATTTAATATTTCACTAAACATTTTGTAATTTATAATTTAATTAATTATTTAATGACTCATTAAAATATTTTAATGGAAATGTATCCGTGTTCCGAATAACATTTTCGTGGGAATTTACACAGGTAAAACCAAAGAAAATTACTTTATAATTTTGGCATTAAACTTTTGATCTGTGCTAAATCCAATTAATAAAATATTTTGCTCATATGTATGTAATTTTGCCATTGCTTTTTGATATTTCGTGCTAGGAATCTAGATTGTTGGCTATTATTAGTCATTAAAAACTTTATATTATATATAATTTAGATATTATGACTTTTGGCTGAAATATTATTATTTTTTGGTTTGTAGAAATTTCTCAATTTTAACATCAAATATGTATTTTATTTACTTATTAGTTTATAATAATTATTTAGTTTATTTATGTTAACGGATTTAGATATAATGTCATAAGGATGCATTCAAATGAGTTTTCCGTTTAAATTGTACTCCAAAAAATTATTCAAACAAACATTATTTTAAGAAGTTAATATTAATTTATTCTTATATGGAATCTGCAACAAATTCCTCGGGATGGTCAATCATCGCCATTGGAATTGTTGTTAGCATAAATTTGCTAGTATTTGCCTGCCAACTGTTACTATCCGCTTTAAATGCTTTTCTTCTGCTACAAACCTCCCTACTTCACCCGAATTTGAAGCTGATCTTATTATCGCAAAGTGCCGGATTCAGCACTTTTGCCATTGGACACATTTGGCGAATTTGGAACATGTTCACCCTGGGATTTGCTCATTGGAAGGAGGGATTTGTCTTACAGGTTCGGAATCATAGTCCGACATTACATTTTTAATGAACTATTTATCGGAAAAATCATAATTCTTAAAAAATTTGACATCTCCCTTGTCCATTCATTTTATGGTCCTTTGATTTTGAATAAAAAAATGAAAAAAATAAAAAATTATAAAAAATTAAAGTAGATCAATTATAATGCTTATTATTTTATGAGTATTACATAATTATTACAACATTATTGTTTACTTTCCCTTATGTTGCTTTTATATGCTAAAAAATATTTGTTGTTCTAACAAGGTAAATATGTATTTTAATTGATAAATTTTAAAATAAATAAAAAATTTGTTTTGCTAATTCATCGTTTATTAGTTAAATATTGAGCAGCCTTCATAGAAGTATTTTTACACAATTTTCAATAATACATTTACAGATTATACCTATGTTATAATCAATTTTTGCACTAATTTAATATTTTTTTAACGACATAATATTCTTTACATAGAATGATTTTTTAGACACTTGTCGTGTTTGGAATTTTTTATGCAAATTTCATTGGATATATTTTGCTGATTGAACGTGTGATTGCAACTTTAATGGCCAACAAATATGAAACTTGGAAAAAACCCTATTTCACTCTCGTTTGGTTCACAATTGTGGTAGGTTTTTGATAAGATTTATTTTAAACCACTAAATATTTTTAAGAATATGACTATATAGATGAAATATATAATTATTTTTTAATATTAATCACTATATATCAACAATACATATTTTTTTAAATATGCCTAAATTATTTTTTATTTTGCACTTTTTGTATATATAAAATTAAATATCCTTCATAAATTCATTTAGTTCACATTTTGTCTCTATAACGGTATACGTCAAGCAGAAATCAACAAGCAAAAAAATACAGAGGTCGGTTTTAACGTGCTCATTGCCGGATATATTGCGATTCTACTGAGCTTTTTAGAAATAATTGTAAGTTTTTTTGGTTTTATTTTTAATAAAATTTTGTTTTTATCGGATATTTAGTTCATTTCTTAAGCTTTCATTTCGTTTTCACAGGCGTGTATTGTAATTGGTACACAAAATAACAAACGTTACGTATTCTGGTCCAAAAATCGTCATGGAAACCACAATCTCAGTGAGCGATATAAGGTGAGAAAAGAAAGAAAAATTGTGAAAAATTAGTGAAAAAGAAAAGCATTAAAATTCTGAAGATTAATATACAAAATAAATTAAAATTTGCCAATGAAAATTAAAAGCAACTAATATAATGATTATACTGTAGGAAATAATATCAAATAATAAATTTTTATTCAAGTAATCATTAATCAATCAATTAAAAAATATAAAAATAAATCAACTGGTTGCTGAATGCGATCAGGCAATCACTCTGTTGATCCCAAAATTATTGAAATCAGAGAAGAAAATAGAGTTCAATAAATAATTCCTTTATTAGCTTTCCGAAAACATCCGTACCGCGCAACAATTGATGCCCACATTTGTGCTGCACTTTGTCACTGTTTCCTTCTCAATTTCTAGCACTTTCTTGTTGTACTACAAAATGATCATCGATGATCAGATGTACATGCTGTTCAGCATGATTTATCATCTGATCTTGACCATCAGCAATGGACTCATTGAATACACTTTGATCAGGTTAGCTATGCGATTGTATTTATGATAAAAAAATCAGAAAATTGATAACACTATCATATGTATAATGTGTTATAAAATCATCTTATTCTGATAAGAAAATTATTTTTTACCATTACACAATATTCATGTAATGTAATCTGAAATTTAATCAGATAATTTGTATTTTCGTAGATATATTGATGCATCAAGCAAATTTTCATTAATTTAGCATATCGAGATTATTTGATATACCTATTATATTTTTGCAATATATTTATTGAATTTTATTTGTAATTGTCCAACTTTTTAGTCGCCATCCAATTTTACGGAGGAATTCGCTGCAATTATTTTCATTTTTGAGCCGAAAATTTCTGAATATTGGACGATATAATAATCAGATTAGCGACATCACAGAAAATGCACAACAACAACATTCTTCACAAGCGATTGGCAATGAAATGGAGCGGCATTTTGAGATGCTCCGAATTGAATGGGCTTAATCTTAAAAATTATATTTCTTTTTATATAATAATTTACATATTTTTTCCGTTTCCCTTTCAATGATTGAATAAATTAATGTAAAGTGAAAAGGACATGTATTATTGAAATATAATTCATGAAAATTCAATTTTATGTTTAAGCAAAGATAATTAGAGCTACAGGTAATATGTAGTCAGTCTCCGTTACCTCCTTAAATATGAATTTAATTAACTGACTTTTGTACGTAGAATTAAAAATCACTCAAAGTTTAATTTGTATAAAGTCAAAAGGAGAAAAATAGTACTAGCTGAGATCAGAGACATTGTAATAAAATTTTTAGTTCTCAATGAATACAGAGTGGCTTTAGGATTTTTAAGCATGAAAAAATAAGTTGATTTATTGCTAATACTAAATCAAAATCCAGAAACCCATTTATAGACGGGTGACGAAAACATTAAACCCAATAAACTTTATACGAAGTTTGCCATAATTTACAGTATCATTATGATATTATAAATATTGTCATCAATCATTTTGATAGAATTCTGGACTCACCCACCCATAGTCCTTTTAAAAGGAGTCATAAGGTGCCTAGTGTGCAATAGAATCGAATTGCCTTGATTTCATTTAAAAGTTTTAGGCTTAGCTAACATTTAATCATTACATTTTATTTTAAAGAAAGCCAAAAATTCAAATTTGAAATAATCGCAATAATAATGACTAAAGGTGATACTACAGTATCGTGCGACTTTTGGGCCAAAGCAATAATTTTAACGAATTTCGCCGTTTTCTCAATCCAACTTCCGCTTTCTGTTCTGAACATTTCCCTGACCATTCGCACCTCCCTGCTTCACCCAAATCTGAAGGCGATTCTTCTCACACAAAGTGCCGGATTCATCATATTCGCCATTACATCAATATACCAAGAAATAGAACTACTGTTACATGATATGGATAGCTATGATCATAGATTCATACCATTGGTGAGATTAAAATTATTAACAATTAATCGCTTGGGATTTCGGTATATCCAATCCCCTAAAAAGCAAAAATATTCATAAAAAAGTTATCTCGGTCGGATTCCCAAATTGATGATTTACAATCGGAGTCGATTCAGACAAATAACATTAAACAATCTCGAACTAATACAAAATTTGTCAAAAAATGAATTTATTTTTTTAATAAATAATATTTAATTTTTTGCATTATTCATATAATAATAGTTAATAAAATAAATAATAATCATTTTTATTTAGTTTTTGAAGAGTTTGGGCATGTTTTATTCAGTGTTTATTGGACATGTTCTGATAATCGAAAGAACAGTCGCCACATGGATGGCGGACAAATATGAACTTTGGAGAAAACCAACTTTTACTTTCGTCTGGTTTACTCTATTAGTATGTTTTTACATGAAATAAATTTAATAAACAAATAAATTATTTAAAAATAAATTATTATTTATGCCTATAAAATAGCATTTATTTACTGCCCAGGCATCTTTTAATTATACTCTCGCATTAATTACTAATTAACTTATCATTTAAACCGTATTAGCAAAAAAAGTTTATAAAATTGATCATTGCATTAAGGATATGTAAGTTCCAAAAATTATTTTGAATTTAATATTTTAACCAATACCATTTGAAGCTTTTATATGGTGTTTACACAACTGTAAATCATGACCTGATGAATCAAGAAAATGATATCCGGATCGAATTTGGAGATAGTGATGTGATTGCCGCATATTTTCTGCTTGGACTCTGTTTCATCGAAATAATTGTAAATTTTTATTGAAATAAATAATATTATTTTAATTTTTGTTCCAGGCTTGTTTCCTAATAGGTGGAAAAAATAGAAGACGTTACAAGGTGTGGTTGCAAGAGCAAAATGGCAAACATAATCTGAGCGAGCGATATCAGGTTATCAATAAAGGGCCAATGGGTCGAATGCCTTTTTAAAATGTAGCTAGACTTTATCTTCAAAAAAATACGCAGAAAAAGATTCAATCTGTTTGGCATGATATTGTTGGAATTAATTTTAAAAGAAATTTAATATTTTCATGAAAACTGAACAATTTTAAAAATCTGGCCTAATTTTCTGAATCTAATACGTTTAGTTAGCTGGTTTTCTGCATTTTAATTGTTTCAATGCATTATGCCAATTTAAAATGACAATACATTTTGGTGGGGTCCATTCTAAATACCACAAGTCAAAACACCGCCTAATGGAAAATAGTCCGAATACCACCTTTTTAAAATATATGATTAATATAATATATCATAGTAACTTGTTACTAATGATGTTCACATGGGTAAAACTTAGAAACATGATAATGCGGCATCCCGGCTATGCATATTTTATGCTGGCACACATACCATATTATTAACAAAAATTTGATGTCAACGTCAAAAAATCACGTCAGATGACGTCAAAATAGACGTCAGAATGGAAATAAGAAAAACCCTTCAGGTGACGTTGGGAAGATTTTGGCTGGAATTTTTGGTTCCAGCCAAAATAGGCAGATAATAACAATTTAAGTTTTTTTCCTATTTTTATTTATTAAATTTGTTGTTCGCAAAGTAAAAATGGTATTTAGACTAATCTTTACTTTTGGTTTTATTTTGACCATTTTTCCATTTGGTGGTATTTTAACTGGTGGTATTTGGAATGGTAGCCCATTTTGGTCTTTTTAAGGACTTTTAAAAATGCATGATATTTTAAGAAAAGACGTACCAGGTTAAGTACCAGTAATCAGGGGCACACTTACTAATAACACATGAAAAGTACGGTACTGACGTAACACATGTAAAAACCAGTAGAACATATATGTACTTCATGAAATTCGTGCATTTACTACAGCACAGAAGCGAGTTCTACTTTTAAATTTATTGCAGCTCTCGGAGAACATTCGTACCGCTCGTCAGCTGATCCCCACCTTTCTGCTGCACATTCTGATCACCCTGAATTCCTTGCTATTGATCTCGATATCTAGCTTCAAATTAATTTCTGACCCAAAATGGTTCATTGTGTCCTTCATTTTGTTTATTTTGATTCTTTCTATTGGATGCACTATGATCGAACTCTCTTTGATCAGGTTAGTAATTAAAAAATTAATTCGTTCAATTTTATTTTTTAATCAAACTAATTATTAAGTTCGTGAAATTAAATTCATTCGAATTTAAAATTTGCTTTTTTTAATTTGCCCTTACAATTTTCTTATTAAAATTAATTAGAATTTTAAAATCAATTTTAGCTTTCATCCAATTTTGCGAAAATCTGCCAGACAATTTGTGGTGGCATTAAGAAGTAAAATTGGCTGTGTTACTCGTCAATATGCTAATCAAATATATCCGACGAATGATAATGCTATTCCGCCATTAGCATCATCATCATCATCATCATCAGAGACGAAAGTGAATGAAATGGACCGACACTTTAAAATGCTGAACAGAGCTTGGAATTAAATGAATTGACTGGCGATCTATTTAGATTGTCCTTTTTCAAGTATTTCTTTTAAAAAGAATATAGTTGAATAAATAATTGGTGGTTTATCTCTGACGAAAATAATTTAGCACAATCTAAAGAACATTGTGCCTTTTTCGGTTTTCCATAAAAATAAAATACTTATTTTCCGGTATATCAAAAATTTAAATCTAAATTCTTAATAACGAAACCTTAATTCCCAAAATAGCAAAGTACGACATTGAAAGAATGAATAATGGACGTATCGTTTTTCTAATTGGCCTTAGTCATCTTTTTTCATTGGCGATTGTCTAGGAAAAAGCTAACTTTTTCCTGATGACTCGGAATGGCCCAGAAACTATAAAAGGTCTTTCTAGATCGATTTGGCGTTTTTTCTTTTTCGACTGTCTAAGTAAAATTTTTATTTCTTTGTATGCCTTTTAAACTTAAATATTTTTAAGTCCAATCTTTTTAGAAAATAAATGTAAAAGATTTTATACAATAATAAAGCTTCAAACATAATATATTCGACATTTCGACATACTGATAGCAAATCTGGCGGCGCGGTGGTCGACTAGTCTACGCGCTCATCTCCTTGCTCATCAACACCGCGTCCGCCAATATACTCAAGCCCGAGGGAGCACATCCCTATAATCGGCGTAAAAAATCTTGATAATTCCAATTCAATTTTTAGCTCCGCGTTTTTATAACGCGTAAACAAGTTACGTTAATTAATATTATCCGTCTATTTTCTTTTTCTCTTTTCATGCACTTTTTCTGTTTTAGATTACTATAAGGAATTCGTTTCAAAAGAACGCTGGTTCAAAGCGTTTTTCAACGGTTATTATTGCTATCGTACATCGCCAGCCACTAGCAGCTGAGCTGGGCTGGTACCATAAGAACATGGGCAGGTGCCCCTGGGTAACCACCCTAAGGGTTTCCTATTGGGTACCCTCCCTAGGGAACGTGGGAAATCCGTACCATAAGAGAGACTCTGGGAAACCCAAAAGAGTGTGGGTGATCACCCAAGTGTGGGTTTTTATGCCTCAAGTTGATTTTTAGGGTGTTTTGATAAATATTTTTTTCTAAAGTTTGTTCTAAAGGAAAAAAAATTTAAAAAAATATATAGGAAGATAGCTGAAACTCTCTTCTATACGGTAGTATTTTTTGCATAATTTTTTGATCGATTTTTTCATGCTTAATTTGGGTTTAAAAGTTCGTGGGTAAACCTTTTCCCACGGTCGGGGGCATGGGTGACATTTTCCCTTGAACTCGTGGGCAACCGCCCATTTCCCAGGTTCTTATGGTACGAGGGAAAATTTTCCCACCCTAGGGTGGGCATTTGCCCATCCCAACCTGGGCAAATGCCCAAAACCCTTAGGGACTTCTTATGGTACGGGGTTTCCCAGGTCTGGGTGGGCAATTGCCCACTACCCACGTTCTTATGGTACCAGCCCTGATCTCTAGTCTCTACCCTGCTGCTCATCGACATGACATCCATAAGACGGCGAAGCCTAGTGGTGTTCCGACCCTTGAGAAAGGCCATACTACCAATCATCTCTAACAACAACAACTACCACATTGACTCCTAACAAATCCCTAACCCATTGTATTGTACCCCCTCCACCTGTAAGATGCACCTAAGCCATAGAAGCTTGGTGTCCTTGATGGTTGTAAAAAAAATCTAAAAATATATAGACTTTTTCTGCATTTTGATTGCTTTTAGGTGTTGATGACTCATTTGGCAATTATATATAGATGGTGGCGTTTGGCTAAAAAGACATTTTATGTGCAGTGCAAATTATTTAAATTGAATGTCTGGGTAGTTTAGACGGCAATTAAATAAAAGACACACACACACAATCACACCTTTACCCTACATGTTAACAAGGCTAACAATAAATAAGTGGAGCTAGTTGCAAAGTGGTTTTTCCTTTGAAAACCAATGAAAAGGGCCCTCTTCACTTGAAAAACAAAAAAAAATTTTTTGTTTTCACAATTCTTTTGCTGAAAAAGTAATTAAAAACTCAAAAATAGTTAAACATGTAAAAAAATGGATTTCAAATGAAAAAGGTCCCCCTGTTAAATTTATGGGTTTTCAAAGGCAACCACTTTGCAACTAGCGCCCAATAAGTAATATTTAATTTATTTTTGGTATAAAATTATTACTAAAGAATCGATCGTTATTTAATTTCTAATAATTTTTATACCTTATATAATGTATTTTATAAATTGATACTATTCTATAAATAATATAAAATTTATTGGATTTTTAAAATATTAATTTTTTTATAAAATAGCAATCGGGTTTTAATTTCAACTAGGGTTGGTCAGGATCGGGATTTGCCGGAGTCG
>LDKF01000473.1:0-23302 GCA_001026735.1 Rotylenchulus reniformis
GGGGAGAGAGTGAATGAAGAGTGGAAAGATAAGAAAGAGAAAGCAAGGCAGACACAGAAAAGTGAGTTGTTAATCATTGTGTGCGAATGGCGGCAGAGCAGCAGAGGTTGTTGTTGTTGTTGTAGCCACATCCTTCATGTCTGGTTGGGGTCGGGCTCCAGGTTGAGGAATTTCGCCACTGCTTTGGGATTTGTCCATAAGTCTTGTTGTCAAGGTTGTTGGATTGGATCGGCAGTTGAAGAGGTGCTCAACGTTGTGTGGGGACCGGTTGCAGAGAGGGCAAACATCACGAACTGACTGTCAAGCCGCTTCATGTAGCTATTGAGTAGCGGTGAGTAGCCGGATAGGAGTTGTGCCAGCTTGGTGCGGACGCCTCTGGGTAGCTCCTTCTCGCTTGGACTGATGGGCGGGGGTGGTCGGCCCAGTACAGTGCTCCGTTGCCGTTGTTTGGCTGATTGGACTGCTGCTGTGTGGATGGAGGTGCTGCATTTGTTGTGGTCGTTGTCCGCGGCCTGCAGAGCCTGACTGACGTCCTTCCAGAATTTGGACGACAGTGTTTGCTTCATAAGCCTGGCTGGGACGTTGTTCGACGGGAGGTAGTTTGGATGTGATGGTTGGCGGCACTTGACAAGGAACTGCTTGCATAGCATGTAGTTGTGCTCCTTGACTGGCAGCATGAGGCTTTCATTGTGAAAGTGGTCGATCGACGACATCCGCGTGCAGCCCGTAGCCGACCTGATGGCGGAGTTCTGACAGGCTGAAGATTGGCCCAGTGCGTGTCCGCCAGCTGGGGAGACCATACCGGGGCCGCGTAGTTCATGATGCTTCTGCTTATGGCCTTGTAAGTTGTCAGAAGGACTTCCTTTTCTTTGCCCCATGATGATCCGGCGAGTGCCTTCAAGACGTTGTTCCTCTTGCGGATCTTCTGTTGGATGGTGGCCGCGTGCTCCTTGAAGGTCACTGAAGGGTCCCAGGTGACACCAAGTATCTTTGGATGTTTGGTGGTCTTGATGGCGTTGTTGCCAATGGTGACGTTGGGATCGGCGCGATGTTCAATGGTGGCAGTTCTGAAAACTGTCGCCGTTGTTTTTGGTGCCGAGAGACGGAGTTTTCGGGCCTCCAGCCATGGGACCACACTGTTATTCAGGTAGTCGTTTATGGCAGCGCCTGCGGCGTCGTAGTTTGAGGATCTGGCCAAGACAGTGATGTCGTCGGCATACGTTGTTATGTGGATGCCCGCGTCCGTCGTCCGTCGTTAAGAAAGACGACGTCGGCGTTGTCCAGTTGTTCTGCGATGGCCACGCCGCGCGCATCTTCATCCGCTATGGAGTCCCATAGGTTGTTGTGGGCATTGATGTCTCCGAGCAACAAGTAGTCGTTGTCGCCTAGGAAGTCAAGGCAGGGGACGAAGCCGTTGGAACAGCTCGCGGCCGGAGGGACGTACAGGTTGTGGACGGTGACAGGCCCGTTGGTGGAATGGATGACCAGCGACTGAAGTTCGCTGTGATCGTCGTTTGCTTTGTGGTCCTTGGCCAGGTGGAATGGCACCTTGTCGCTGACGATGAACACGAGGCCGCCGCCACGGTTGTCGGTTCGGTCTTGCCTGACGAAGGAGTAGCCAGTCGCTTCGGAGTTGCGCTTTTGGGCCCCCATTTCGTTTCTTGGATTGCTGCCAGTAGTATGTTGTTTTCGTGCATAAAGCACAAGATGTCGTCTAGCTTGCCGCCGATACCATTTGCGTTGAACTGGAGGATCTTGAACTGATCCAAGTCCACTGTTGTCGATGGATGTACCCGGGCCCAGCGGAATGGTGGACCGGGGTTGGGATGAACATCTCCATCGATTAACAGGAGAATCCGACACCAGCTGGCTGGATCAGCTGGGTCGGGGGGCGAAAAAACCACACATTTGGAGCCCGACGGCGTCGTTGTCGAGGTGTGGAGTAGGTGTTGTCGGCCTTTGGCCCCTTTCGGGGGTAGACCCGCTTCGCAGAAGCAGCCGACGTGAAGTCCTTTTCATCCCCGTCCCCGACTCGCCCATCCCCGGCAATCCCCGTCCCCGATTTTTCCCAAATCCCCGTCCCCGTGCTACCCTAGGAGCATATGCCATTTGTCCAACGTGGTGGTGGGGCGTTTGTCCAATAGCGACAATGGACGATTCACCGGTACACCCCGGTTGGTGTACCGGTGAATCTTTCCTAAGCAAATTTGGTGGCGAGGCCGGTTCGTGGCAGGCCAGTTCGTGGCGAAGAGCGAATAGGGAGAAATGTCCATCAAAAACCAATACATAATCCAAATTTCCTTTCCTAGGCAAATTACCCTCAATTTACAACCTTTATACTTTATACCCAAAAATTTACAAATATACAAAATGACTAAACTTAAAAAATAAAATTACTGTTAGCATTTCAAAGAAACATAAATTTTTTTACGAAACCAGAACCGGAAAATAATTGAAATAAATTGTTAAAAAAGCTCTTCCATTTTAAGGTTCCAATGATATTGTTAAGGGGTCCAATTATTCAAAAAAAAAATTACCGTATTTTTATTTTATAATTTTTTGTTGTATGTAGAATACATACTGCTTTATTAATAATAAAAATATTTTAAAATTTTCAAAAAGAAATTGCCTAAGGAAATTTGGATTATGTATGGTTTTTGATTGACATTTCTCCTATCCGCCCTTCGCCACGAACCGACCCGCCACCAACTGGCCCGCCACCAACTGTCCTGCTCCGCGATTCACGACTAAATGTCTCAAGGACGGAATGACCGTATTTCAATTAATTCATCTATTTATTTTTATTTTTTACAGTAATCGGACAAAAATACTGCCCAAAAATCACACCGAAAATTAAATTGTCTTAATAATGTTTTTCTTCATCTGTTTTTTAACAAATTCTGATATAAGAATTCACAATCTTCTCATATCTTAAGCTTTGAAAAAATTCACTTTTTCATATATCCTATTGATTTTCGAAATTTGAAATGTTAGAAATTCCGATAAAACAGAAATTAAAAAATTAAGAATGGGTTAAAAGAATAATAAAAATCGCCTTTGGCCAAGATGAAAAGTTCTAATGTGTTATGCTAGCATACCCAATTCGGTGGGCTTAGACGGGAAATAGGCGGGCTATTTTTTAAGTGAAAACGATTTTTTGGAAACATGTAATCTGAATTTCGAAATAAAAATTCTCGATAATTATTTTATTCTAATTTCGAAAGTCTGATTTTAGTCGTTATTAAACGGGAAAATGTTATTGAATAGATGAAAATCTGTAGACCGACAAATGAGGAGAATAACAAAAATGTTTAATGAAGAGTAGACTAGAGGCTAGATAATATAAAAAGCTGATAACGTCAATCAGGAAGTGAATAAAAAATATAAGATACATGTCAATTTTTGTATAAATTAATTAGATCCGACATTAGTAATAGATAATAAAATCAAAACAAACAGTCGCGTTTACAAAAGGTAAATCCAACCAAAAGGCGCATGCATGTATCGCATTAAAAAAGAAAAATCAACTAAATTGCGGTATTACATGTACTTGATTTATTGGCAAAAATTCGAGTTTCAGGTTAAGAGATTGAAATTCGAATATTGTATCGAAACTCTCTGAAAATCAGAGCAAATTGGTTTTCAATGAATTAGATCTGTTTTCCACACTTGATTATTTATTCCTGATATCGATTAATTTTTTCCATGCATTTTCATCAGTTTTTCTAGAAATTTGAAAAAAATCGAAATTTTTTTGGCGGCGGCACCTTTCGGCATGCCGCTCCGCAATAATTTTCAATATTCATAAGATTCATATTTTTTAATCCAAAATTTTCTTCATTCGTCCAGTTGATGAACCATCGGATAGTTTTTTTTGCCAGGAAAATATATAAAATTAAAAATATTAAAAAAAAAAGTTTTTTTTTCGAAATTTTTTCAAAAAAAATAAAATAAAAAATTTTAAGAAAAAAACTAAAAATTTTTCAAAAATTTTCGAAAAAAAACAAAATTTCCCAACATTTTTCCAAAAAACTAAAAAAAAATTCGGTTTTTATTGCATTTTATGAAGATTTAGCTTTAAAAAGGGCAAAATAAGTAGAAAAGTCGCGAAATAGGGAAAAATCCAACCGGGCAGGGGGGGGAATAGGGAAAAAAGTTCATCAAAATATCATCAAAATACATTTAAATATGTCTAAAAACGCGTTTTTGAGCGTTTCCCTGCCACACACATCAGGAGAAACTTGCAAAGATGAATCGATATGCGGAGAAATGAGCTGTCGCTTACTGCGCGTTGTCTCATTTTTGCAACCTAAAAAAAGTTCAAAATTTCTTTATTAAGTTGGCCATAAAAGGTTGGCAAAGTTGGCAAATAAATGCCATTTTTTTGCAACTTAATTTCCAATTTGAAATTTTTCTGATTAACATAGACAAATTTAGTGTTAAACGAAGATTTAAACTCATTGGATTTTAAAAAAATTATCAAATTTTAAATTCGATATTTTCACATTGAACAAGTGCCCGAAATCCGATCGACCGAGACGCGAAAAGCAATCAATAGGCCTCATGAAAACTATGTCGAATTAATGCGCAATTTTTACAAAAAATCCGCTTTATTATAGTATTTCCCACCATAGTAAGTTCGATTTTTCCTAATTTAAAATATTATTTCGGACCTTTTTGATATGAAAATTTTAAATCCTAAAGGTTCGAACTTCATAAAAATCTAGCAAGTATAAGCTTTCATTGAATAAAAAATTGCTTATGCTTATTATGCTTGTTAAAGAAACTTTAAATTCCATTTCTATGGAGATTTTGAAATTCGGTGCTATCAGCCAAAAAATGATATTAACTATAAAATATGGATAAACTAAGGAATATGGTATGGAATTCCGGTTTGATACGAAAAATTCTAGTCAGAATTCGAAAATAAAAAAATGTGACTTGAAATGGGTACCATGACTAGCCATTAACTTACACTTTGTTCGTTCTGCGATCTCTTTCTCAACCTCTTCTGGTCGTTTAATAACGTCGCCAGAAAAGATCAGATCAGGCGTATATGTGTCATTACATCCCTCATTTACTCCTTCGGCATCATTCTGTTTTGGCTCTGCATTCTGCGATGAACGCTTTTCACGAGTTAACTTTGGAGCCGCAACGCTGCTTTTATTAGTGGTCTATAAGATGACAATCAATTTAATGAAATAAAAAATCAGAAAAATGGATTTCTTTAATTTTATTGAGCTATATTTAACTAGATCTGTAAATTAGTTTTTTCCTTATACGATCGGGTTAAAAATTTTGCTCATAGATGTGTCAACTGTCAACATTTATTTGATGTCAACATTATTCATTTGTCAACATTATTGATGTCACCCTTATTGAGAAATTAGTGGTATTTTTTACATTGATTAGCAACATATTAGTTGCTTACTATTGAGGACGAAAAAACTTTTTGTTAATGTATGGTAAATACCTATGATCAACAATAAAATGTTGATATTAATTAATTAATTTCAACAATATGTTGAAGCATCGAGATTGAATTGAAAAAATCTAAGACCGAATGGAAAGTTCAGGATCAACCCTTTGCAGTCCCAGCTCTTGAATTCTTTATGCGTGAAATAGTGAAGTGCAGACATTAATGTATCGAGACGATATTTTTGTTGATACTCACCACCAGGGGTGGACGGAATTCCGGATTCCGAGTTCCGTATTCCGGAAATTCCGGGGTTTTTTCAGTTCCGAATTCCGGATTCTGAGTTCCGGAATTTTTTTTTAAATCCGGAAAAAATCCGGAATTTTAAGAAAATCCGGAAAAAATCCGGAATTTTAAGCACCCCTAAGAATGGCATATTTGAAAAATATAACAAAAATATTATCAATTTTTTAAAGAAATTGAGTCAAAAATGTCAAATTTTTTCCAGCGGCCCTTGTCGGGACCACATTGGTTCTATTGAAAATTATCTCAAATTGTCTCATTAATGAAAATTGTCTCATTTTTCTTAAAAAAGGTCTAAACTAAAATCCTGAAATTTTTAAGCCTGTAGTTTTTGATTCTGATTTTTTAGAACTTTATTATTTTTTGTTTTTGTTACCCTTGGGTATGCATTTTTTATAGTATGTATTTATAGTATGTATGTATTTTATAGTAAAAATTTGAAAAATTTTAAGAGTTATCTCGAACTAGTATTTTTGGCAAATAATGATACCAGTGAAAGTTCCGAGGAGAGGATTTTTCGCAATTTGAAAAAGACATTACTTCAGGGTTCGCAGCACCCAAGACCGAAGTTCCCCAAATAAGGACATCAATAGCCAATTCTAAGATTTTGGGGTCAAAATAAGGACACCTTTCAAATGTTACTTAAATTTTCACCATTAACTAATTAAAAATTATTTTTTTGTTACAAATCAAGAACCTTCTTTCCTTAACAAATTGGCTATTTTTCGAAAAAATTGAATAAAATTCACTTTATGCGGAGTCGCGGAATTTTTTTTTTTTTGGAAATTTAGAGCTTCTTCCCTTGAGAAATTCGTCATTTTTAATAAATTTTCCAAAATCCCAAAAATAAGGACAAAATAAGGATAACCTTAGAAATAAGGACATCTGAGATCCACATCCATGCATTACTTGTTAGTGATCTCAAGAAGATTACTTGTTACTTGTTGCATTACTTGTTAGTGATATCAAGAAGATCAAGATTACTTGTTAGTGATCTCAAGGATTCCGGTTTCCGAGTTCCGCCGGAAGTAGAATGAGTTCCGAATTCCGAGTTCCGGGTTCCGGAGCAGAAATTTTTGGTTCCGTCCACCCCTGCTCACCACCCAGGTGGGAAGCGGCCCCGGATCGTCTCCAGGACACTTGCAAACTCTGTACATGTTCTTTAATTTCTTCACATTTTGCACCCATTTATCGTAATTTGCACGTCCAATTTTCTCGCAGCGATTATTACGCTGAGGCTTTTGCTGAAGAAGTAAATAAAGCCGATATCGAGTCAGTGGCTAGATGAATGAATGCTTGGACGTTAAAAAATATTTTTCGAATTTCCCTTAAAAAGTACGACTTTTTCGAGAAATTTGATTGTTCGAAGATTCGACAAAAATAAAACTTTAGGAAAATTCGAAAAATTTTCAGACCATTAGAATTAACATAAAATTCTGCCCAACTTTACCTCTCATACTATTTGCTAATAAAAAGTTAGCTTAAAATTTTTCATGTGGCGGTTTTTTAATGCCCTAGCACCGTTAGTCAAAAAGGCTAACGAAAGTCAAAAAAGTGAAAAATTTTTGAACAATCGAAGGGTAAATAAATAATATTTAAAAAAATAGAAAATGAGTTTTTTTGCGGGTTTGCGAAAAATGATATTTTTTAAATATTAGCGCTAAAGCCGCATGTAGACCCCGGATTTTTTATTTGTAAATTTTATACTATAAATTTAATTTAATATATAAATTTAATACCATAAATTTTATTATTTTTAAATTTTTATTTGAAATATATTCTTTGAATCCAGCAAAAAAATACCGAAATTTTTGAAAATTTGGAAATTAAAAATTCTGTTGATTTTATTTTTTTTTCAAAATCCGACCATTTGAAAAATAAAAAAATACCTTTATTTCGATTTTTTGAGAAATTCGAAGCCTAGAAATTTTCAAAAATCATATAGACATGAAAATATTTGAACTTTTTCAGGGAAAAAGTCATAGAAATTTTTTGATCGAACAATAATGGCCTATGAAAAACTTTTACGGGGCCTCTAACAAACCAATATTAAATTCATGTAAATTATTGCATAAAAAAATTGCCTATTCATTTGATAGGGTGACCATTTCCACCTGTATTATTTAAAAATATTTTTTTTACTCTGAATTCTTCATAATTTTTATTATGTTTTTTATTTTTTTATTTTGATATCATTATGGAAACGCCCATTTCGATGTTTTTATGGGAATGACATAACACATAACGCCTTCTCCTTTTTAGGCCGTTTGGCTCAACGACATAGCACCTACTACTGAAGTTCAGATGTCCGGTCATATGACATGTCATATGAACAATGACCACCGGATTCATCCGGTCAGGTCAGAGGTCATTTAATGATCGGAAAGAGACAGTCAGCAAAAAACTGTTCCCTATATTGCATCATAGAGTTGATTGGAAATTATGAGCTTAGAAGAGACATAATTACAAATAGCAATTATTGATATCGAAATAAAATGAAAATCATACGCATTCTGGGCGAATTACACTTGCTGAATCGTTCATAGTTACGTTGACAGTGAAGCATTTATTGGCTGGAGTGGTCAGGAGTTGTAGGCTCTGGCCCTTCAAATCGTTATTCTGTCCGAAAAGGTCAAAGGATAACAGGGCCAAGGCATTGTCCTATAATATGAAAACTTTCAAAAAAATATTTCACGTGCAAGTTACTTGGTTCAAAAGGTGTTGCATCTCTGCTGTTGTGCCACCGATTATTCCCCAATAATATTTGCTCATAGTCTCATTTAAATGAGCTAATTTTGCGCCCAATGAAATTTTATTCTTAGCTGAGTCGAAACTGTTGTTAAGACCAATGGCAAACAATTGGATGTAGTCAGGGTTCAAATTTGTAACAGGATCTTGAAAGGGCGGCAAAAGGTTCTCGGATTCATTTCTACNTAGGAGAGTGATAGTGTGGCATTGGTCGTCCATGCGATCTCATACTTATCACCTTTTTTCAAGAATAAACTTCGTCTAACACAAGTTTTGATGGAAAACCCATGCCGGACCGATGTATATGAGCCATTCTTAGGCCGTTTGTTCTCACAGAGTTCGGCAATCTGGTTACCGGGCTGATTTCCAAGCTGTAAACGGAGGAAATGGAGAGAATAATATAATTGTCTGATAACACAAACTCTCAATTCTGGGATAATTTTGGGTGAATCCAAAACACTATCATAACAGGCAGTCATTTCAACCGTGTTCCACCTGTGAAAAAAACATGAATTTTAATACAGTAAGTGATTGAAAATTAATTAAAAAATTAATATCATACTCAGAAAAATAACTCAAATAAAGAATTCTGGTTCGGTAAATATCATTTTTGTACATACCGAGTGGCCTTTTTTATAGAGAATATGATATATTGTATTTAATTATTCTAGATTCGATGGTCAATCGTTTTTTATTGCTTTCCTTAATTGATATCGATCGGTGACCTAATTATAATTGTTATGAAAAATTAGAAATTTAAATTAATTTACTTGGTATCAAATTTTTTTTTAAAATTGAAAATCCAACGAACGAATTGCACTCATTCTGCACCCAATAACAAGCCTTCTGCCTAAGCTGACTTTTCTGAGTTCTATCCCTTTCCTTCTTAGCTTCGCGTATCATTGAAAAATTGCACGCTAAATTGTATAGATTAAGGTGGAATTCGAGTTTGTTCATGGGTTCTGTTCGGTTGCGTTGTTCAATCAGTTGCTTTGGTCCCTAAAAAATTAATTATTCAATTTTAACAAAAAAAGCAAACCATCTGTCCGCATGAGATCTGTTTTGTTGCATTCTGAAAAAAATTCTAGATCAAAATAATTTGTTTTCCATCCGAATAGCTCGAAAAACTGGGAAGCTGGAAAAGTAAAACTGAAAAACTCGAAAACTCGCTGCAGCCAATTACTGTATTTCAATCAATAAAATTACTTTATTAATAAAAATTAACGTTTAGCTTAAAAAATCTTTAGTCAGAAAAAGAGGTAAACAAAATTCAGGATTGACAGACCAGAATGTCGACTTTCCATTGATAATTGTCACAAAGTGAGATCCGTCCAATGGTGTCATTCGAGGTCTGCAGTAGTTCGACTCCGAGAAGACTCACATCGGCATAATCTTCCAGAAATAGCCCAAAATTTTGTTGACCTCTTTCCTCAATGCCGATTGCCTTTGTCAATTTGGCAGCTTGTTCACATGACCAAGACTCTTCAAAATTAATTAAAATCGATTGTGATATTCAAAAATGAACATTGATCCGACGGCAAAAAAAGAATATTTAAAAGATTTGGTATTTATCACTTCGTCAAAATAATTCAAATTAAAAACAAACATACCGTATTCTCTCTAAAATAAAGCCCCCTCTCTAAAAAAAATCTTCCCCCTTCCGATCCTCCTCCGGTAGAACTCCGACCCTCGGGGGAGGGGCTATCCGGGCCAGCCCGGGCCTGACCTCCTGTAGCCCGACCCGGACGACTACAGGGCCCGGCCTGGCCACTACCCAGCCTTAATTGTGTGATAATAAAATAGGTCCTACCTATTTTTTGATGAATTTTTATATGCCACATTTTATAATATGTCACTGTACAATGGGCATACTTATATTATCCCATATATTATATAGACTTTACAATGTGCATACTGTCATTACATTAGAATGGGAAGAATTGTCATTCCATTTTTGCCGGTAAAAACTCATTTTTGCCATCTCTATTCTCCCTATTCTTCAACTCCACCTTTGCATCCTTTGACCGATGAGAGAATCCCGTTTTCCGCATGCAAATCAATCCCGAAAATGTTCCGATCGATTGAACAAGAAAACCTGAAAAATGTTACATATTGAAATAATAATATTCTTGACTGAGCCTGGAATTTAATTATAAAAAACGCCAAAATAAGTATCAAGTATATCCTAAAACAGTAGAAAGTATAAAAGTATAAATGGAAAAAAAACAAAAATCGGCCTTTTTTTAAAAACAATTATACAGGAAAGCGCCAATTTTATTGATAGCTTCTTTCAAGCCTCTCACATTTGCAAATCAAATAATTTGGAGAATTTGTAGCTGTTGAAAAATTTGGCAATTTTTAAATGGGGAAATTGTTTTAGAAAAATTGTAAAGTTTTATAAACCTAAAATAGGTGTGCAAAACAGCAAATAGGCCAAAAAATCCTAAAATTTGGCTAAAAAACCCAAAATAGTTGTTAAAACCTAAAATTCTGGGGACTATTAATGACGTAGGCTGAACAAACTGGTGCTGTGTCGTTGATCCAAAAATGTCAGAATGGGCGTTGATCCAAGGGATTATTTTAATTTAATTTTTTTAGATAAAAAATAAATTTTAACTTGAACAATATTAATAAAAAAATAGAAGAAATAGGTAGTAGGGTACGCCGAATCTTCTAATTAAAATTACTGTTTCGGCCCTTTAAACTACATAGATACCCCCGCCACTAGGCAAAGGAGCAACGCCCATTCTGATATTTTTGGATCAACGTCGTTGACGATTTTTCCTAAAAAGTTATTGATTTTGTCATTAAATATTCGTTTTTTAGATTTTTTTCTTAGTGATATTCTTATTTATCTGCTAATAATACGATGAGAAAAACATTAATATGTTTAATTTTTCCATTAAAAGGTGCAATAATTTTCCCTTTTACAAAAAACTTTAAAATTCCAACAATAAAATTTCTGACCTATCGTATTTCCTTTAATATAATGATATGTCATTATATTTTTCAACCTTGACCGAAAGGTGTCATTATATTAGAGGTTGTCATTATATTTTTCAATCATCTTTTCCGAAACATGATTGTACTTCAATTAAAATAGTTTTTTTTCAAAAAAATTCAAAAACATTCAGAACAAGAAATTAGATCTTCTGTGCATAATTTTGGTCTGTTAGTTATTTGAAAAGTTTTTCCATAGTGTTAGCGTAATCCGTCAAATCATGATCGGTCCTGAATCAGATCAGGATCGGATCATGTGTTGGATCATTTTTGGCTGATGATGTTAAATGATCTTTTTTTCGATTCTTCACTGACGTCAATAATATTTAATCGTTCATTCTTTATTCTGAAAAGTAATAAATAGGTGCGTCATTATTTTACTATTGCATTAATTTTTAAAAGAAAACACATGCATTACAAATCCATTTCTTTGTGACCTTATTTCTGACATTAAAAAACGGATTCAGTGACAAAGATTATCTTCGGGACTCTAAATCATTAGTTTCCGCTTTCCGGGTCACAAAAAAATTAGAGTCCCAAAATGGTCCATCTTAATAGTAGCGCCGAGAGATTGTCATTATACTAATCGAGGTTGTCATTATATTTTTCAATACCTACTAGCTATTGTCATTATAATAGAGGAACAAACTTAATTCCGGTAGACATTTCCATGTTGAATCTCTGCTGTACTGCTCCATCTTCTACCTCACTTCTCAGACTGATAATGATTCCACGTGATCCATTGCATTTGTCGAAATTCGCATTCGTTGCACTGATGGGCAAATTTGGCACTTGGAATCTGCGCCCAATTTTGGCTCCCGGAAATTCGGCCCATTTTGTGTTGGTGTCCAATGGACTTTGATAACAAAGCAGAATGCTGTTGTTAATAATGTATTTAATTTTTTGATTTTAATTTGATTTTGATTAATTTGATTCTTATTTAAAAAAAGATTTGTGAGTTTTGCAAGCTTAAAAATAATTTTAAGAAAGCATTTCGAACCAGTTTGACAGATTAGCTTCTATACAGATCATAAAACAATTTGGATTTCGTTTTCGCCATTAAAATATTTTTTAAACGAATTCTTCATTCTTCACTTACCTATATTTAATTTACTAGTCTGGCCAATCATTAATTTGTATGATATTATTTTTCTTATTCTCTTACCAACAATTATTTTGTAACTTTTGTGATGAAATCGTATCGGAAAATTTTTTAGTAAATGATTAGGTAATTACTAGCATATTATTTTTGGTTTCAGATCACTTTTATGATTTTACAGTTTGATTTTTTGCTTGATAATTGGCGTTTTGAGATTTCATTACCCCTGGCACACTGCTGATCTATCTGGATTTCCAGGAATCGGCTGGTAGGTTTCACAACACATTCAGTTCCGTTGGCGGGCTCAATCCCACCAAATTTTGACACATAAAAATCGAATGGCACAAATAAAAGTAAAAGAAGGAATACGAAAGCCATTGCTGCTGAAACGCTGCGAAAATTAAAAGTAATTGGAGCATATAATTGTGTAAAAAAATTTTAAAAATATTTTAATTAAAAAAATTGATTATCTTTTGATATCGTTTTATGCCAGGCGATGAGAGAGTTGAGTTGGCCCCAAAAATACATTGGCGAGCCGAAAAAGAGAAAGGGCTTTCGAATAGGGGAGGCGTCGAGGAGGTGGTGGGAATGGGGACGGGGAAATCGCACTATCCCTCTCCCTGTATCTACATTTTTCGTCCGAAAAATTTGGCCGGACCCCAAACCCGGGAAATATTTGGACTCGTGTCTAGGATATTCCAACAAGGCGTGTCGAAATTTACGGAGAAAACTTTGGGGACAGTCTTGAAGGTTTTTTAAAACCAGATAGATTAGTTCAAGACTCCAAAATAAATACATAGAGAAAATTGTGCCTGATTTTTGGTGGTAACATTAAAAATTTTGATTTTTTCAGGATTTACGAAAAATCATAGTTTTCCGAAAATTTTCAACCTTTTTATGGGTGCCCTGAAAATTTATATGATAAAAGTCATGCCATTTTTTGCATATATTTGGCTTTTTAAAGATTGAACCAAAATGGTATTAAAATTTTTCAGGATGTACCAAGTTTCCGTCCGCAAATTTCCATCTTCTGCTTTGCACCGCGTCGAAAAACCGATATCAAAAAATGGTTCGTGCAAAACCGCTTGCTCCTATCACTAATGAATATGAATAAATGTTTACTAATGTATGAATAGAAATAATTTTCCCACAAAACTCATATGAATCATTCTGTGTAAATTGATCACTACCATCCCCTGGGAGTGGATACATTAAGAGCCGGCCGAAGGCCGGCTCTCATTTGTGTTCGATCCAGGTTGAGCAAGGGTGGGAAAATTTAAAATCGATATAAAAAGTTAAAATCTAGATAAAGCTTGCTTCTTTTTATTTTTATAAATTTTCCCATATTTTTCTGAGTAGAAATGCTTTTTATACCTTTTGATTTGGTTTAAAAATAAAAAAAGTTATAAATAAAAAACGGTTTAAAATCTTTCTCCGTGCGTCCGTCCGTCCGCATAAAAATAAAACTCCTATTTCCAGCGCTTGAAGCATCTAAATTTCATCATCCAATAGGCAACTTTTTACGAGAAATTCAATGGCTGATCAGATTTTCGAAAAACATTGTAATTGTACAGGGTGCGGATAAAGTTCTGCAACTTATTACAAACTCTAAATTTTCGCAACAACGTATTTCAACAAATGATTTTTTTGGCAAAATATAATCAATAGGATGTAAATTAACTATAAATCACAACAAAATTCCGAATTTGTTTCCATGATTCAAAATATAGGGGACCGAATAGACTTGGGTCGGGGTCCACTTTGGTCGGGCCTATTTTTCCACTAAATGTCGTTTATCTTGGTTTTATCGATTTTTAGACCTCTTCTTTTTTTGTTTATATTATAAATAGAATATTTTGCTATAATAATTATCAAGGAAGCAAATTCTCTCCAATCGATATTAAAAAGTTTTTGGAGCCAACCATTTGGTGACCAAAATCGATTTGTCAAAATTACTCAAAAAATTCAAAATTTCTTTTGCGCATTTTGATGATATAACATCTCGTTTCGGGCTTATTTTTAAAATTTAATTGTATCATAACATATTTTAGCCTTTTTATTCAATTTACCGTCATTTTTACAGACAAAACTTGAAAGTATGAAAAATTACCAAGTGGTTCTGGGTCGTGAAACACTTGGTCGCGCATCCTTCTTCAGTGATTGTGGCCCAGGCCCGTTACAAATCAAATTTCAATGAATCTGTTATTGTTAATTTTATGCGTGAGAGTCTCTACTACAATAATGACTAGGCAGATTAATTTATTGGGTTGAAATTTAAAAAGTTGTTAGGTAACATATTTTTGCTCCAAAATCCCGGAAACAACTTTTTCACAGGGTATAGTTGTTGTTTTCATCCGAATCACTGGTGTTATTGTCTGTATTTCCTATCATATTGTGATTTTTAGCTAGAAAACATCCTATTGATTATATGTTGTCGAAAAAATTATTTGTTAAAATACATTTTTGCAAAAATATAGCTCCTGCAAAAAAGTTGCAGAACTTTATCCGCACCTTGTAGTTGTAAATTGCGATTTCGAATTGTAAATTTGTAAAAATTTTACAATCGTCTCAAAAAAGTTCAAAATTTATTTTTATGCTTTTGTAATGTGTTTTTAGTAAAAATACAATTGCAAAATTGTAAAAATATATACAAAAATACAAAATTGTAAATTGCTTCGCAATTTAATGAAGCAGGTTAAATCCAATCGAAGTAGAAAACGGGGTTTTTAATGAAGTGTTCATTTGTGTTCACTCCATCCGATACAGAGCCAATGAAGGTAAAGAAATAGAAAGAGTCATTCGGGGCCCGTACCATAAGAGGGTGGTTATTTAACCACGTCATTTAACCTGGTTAAACTACCATGGTTAAATAACCACCAACCATGGATAACTGGCACCATAAGAGAAAATCGCCAATAACCACGAACTGTCGGTTAAATAACCAGCAACCATCATCTTATGGTATGGTTATCTAACCATGATCTCATGCATATATTATTACGGTAAAAATACTTGAAAAAATGTCAAAGATAAAAAAATAACGATTCAATATTTTTACAAACAACATAAAAAGATGCACAAAAATTTAAAATTTGTCAAAATTTGAAAAATGAAATTTTTTGAAAAATTATAAAAAATTAAAAAATAAAATTGAAATCAAATTAAACAATAAAAAATATTCCATAAAAAGGAAGGAATAGGCTTGCCAATTTACCCAGAGGCGGAATAATGAACTAATCAGTTATTTTTGAGTGAATTTCACCGATTTTGACCATACTTTGGAAATAATTTTTAATTATATTTTTTGAGGGAATTTCTAAATAAAATTTATATCATTGGAAAGAGCACATTCTATTCTATCAGAAAATATTTTATTTAAATTTTTTCTTTCTTTTATTTAATTTTTTATAAGCTCCTAAAGATCGTGGTAGCTTTTTCTACCACGCTAGCACCCGTCGTTAAAATTTAACCACGAACTCGTGGTTAAGTGACCATGAACTCCCTTCTTGTGGTGCCGGTCATGGTTCATGGTTAAACAACCATGAGTTGGTGGTTAAATAACCACGAAGTTGGTGGTTGCGAACCATGATCTCTTATGGTGCCAGTTCTACCACCAGTTCATGGTTATTTAACCACTACCACGCTCTTATGGTACGGGCCCGGAACGGAGTGAATAAGGTGAGAAAATACGAAAAAAGACAAATGCGGCGTCATTGAATAGGATTTTCCAATAGGCTGATGGTCATCATAAACGCCGCATTTGTGTTTTTTCGTATTTTCTCACCTTCATTCGCTCCGATCCGAATGACCCTTTCATTTCTTTACCTTCATTGGCTCTGCATCGGATGGAGTAAACACAAATGAGCACTTCATTAAAAACCCCGTTTTCTACTTCGATGGAATATTATTACAATGGTGGTACTTTGAAACGAAAAGTACAGTTTGGGCTATAACTTGGTTCAAACGAAACCTAGAGAAACGAGCTTGGTGTGAGGAGCTAGAGCTAATAATTTTCTACAAATTGGGCCTATGTATACCGGAATTGGCTCACAAGTCAGTCTAAAAAAAGTTATGGCCAAAATAATCAGTAGTACCGGCCAATTTACAAAGGATACCTAGACAAGTGATTGTTTTGGCCATAACTTTTTTTAGACTGGGCCAATTTGGATGAGCTTAAGCTCAATTTGTAGCCAATAATTAGCTCTATCTTTTCACTCCAAATTTGTTGTTCTGGGTTTGGTTTAAATCAACCTAAACTCTATTTTTTCATTTCAGAGTTCTCTTCCGACCTCAAAAATTGATTTACATTGATATTGCTCTAGTGACCGCAGAATTATTTGGCTCTTTTTAAATAAATAAAATGAAAAAATCAAATCTTCGGAACCTTTTGAATCCAGGCATCTTCATCTTTTTATTGGTCAATCTGGTGATCGTTGGCCATTCGCCATATGATGGCCCCAATCGACCAAAATGCCACTAAAAATTATCGAATTGTTAACCCGAGATAAACAGTTTATGTTTGTCTCGGGTTATGGATTTTAAGGTAAAATTATATAAAAATAATAATTTGACGATTTTTGTTGATGCTTATTTCATATTTTATATATTTTTCCATTAGATTTTAAAAATAATTAGGTACTTTTTGACCCCCAAAACTTTTGTAAAAATTTTTTAAACTAAAATTTGACTTACCTTGGATAATTTTTGAAACTGAATTCGATTCTGACGACATATTTTTTTTTTGGTTTTCTCGACATTTTTGGTATAAATAGTGATCAATTTTTGCGTTCTCAGTCTGAGATTAATAATAATATACAATAATATACAATTTTTTTTTCATTTATTTGTCGTACATCATCAATATTGGCTAAAATGGATTCAGATTCATTTACATCATTTGAAAATTTTAAAAGTAAGATATCCCATTGGGTATCTTCAAACTAATAAAATGAGCTGTTCCTGTCTGACATTTAACTACAAAAATTCAAAGTTTAAATAAACATTCAGAAAATTTCAATTGTTTTTATTTTTCCAGATTAATATATTTGTGTAGTTGCATTATTCATGTTCATTTTTGTATAAACAACAATAAAAAGCACTAGATATAAATAATTTCTATTATAATTAATTATTTGGAGGATTTTAAAATAATACTAAATTAAATGCAAAATTATTCTAATTTGTAAGTTGTCCAAAATAATTCAATGAATCGGATCATTATGAAATAAAAATGAATTAATGTTGAAGAAAATGTGGAAGATCGTCAATAAAAAATATTGATCTACTCTTCTCTCCGTCCAGTGAGTCGTCCAAATTACCCAGATCACTAGAGGAATGGAAATTTTATAAAGTAATATTTTTAAAAAGTTTTGGATTTATAAAATAGAAATAGAATTTCCCTAAAATTAAAAAAGCAATGCATATAAAATATAAATCCAAGAAGTTACTAGAATTTTTGACTCATAAATGTGGAAAATTTATTTCTACTAACTAGATTAATAAAGTTCTTTTTATTAAATTTATCAATTAAAATTAAAAGAATAGTTTGAAAAAAACCCACGGCACTGAGTCCATTGCTCTGGCCCAAAATTGGCGCAACATAGGCTGGCTAATGTCTTCCGGCAAATGGTCCTTCCGGATCCGAATCTTGCTCTGCTTCCACAAATTCGTTTCGGATGAAATTTTCCCGAACAGCTCCAACTCCAGGGGCCTATCCATGTTCTGCAACAGCATTTTCAGTTTTCCCAGTTCTGCATTCGTGAGAATGTCGCGGATCTGGCAAGTCAGCTTGCGCAATTTCTGCAACAAAAAACTGATGAAAATTTCAAAAATGATTTTAAAATTCAATGGCCTTATTTTTAGAGAAAATACGGTATATCAAAAAAGTATATTCGCAATTTCTGCAATCAAATCCCCTTTATAACCATGGAATTAAAAACATTGACTTCAATTCTAAATTAAAATGCAATTTATTAAAAGGTTTGAATAACCTTTTTGCATTTTTACAACAAAAAAAACTCTCAACCGCCGAATAATTGCGGCAATTTCCGAACTACTAATTCAAAAATTAAATAAAAATTTAAAATATTTAAATAAATCTACTCATTCAATACATACAGGATTGAGCTTGATCAAATTTATGACGAACTCGACAGGCAGCGGCAATTCTCGTGACAGATGCCGGTACTGCACATAAATAAATGAAATTTTATTCATTATATTTCGGTCGACACAATTTTAAAAATTTTAGGTTTTTTGTCATATCTAGTTTCAATGATTAGTTTATGTAATAAGTAGTGATATTTACAAAACCGCTAGGCCTTTAAAAAACCGACACATCGGCCAATTTTGGGTTAAATTTTTTGTACGACTTGTTAGACTTGCGAAAATTTACACAGAGATCTCCTTCAAGGACTTTCGAAAAACTAAAAGGATCAAAATATAGAGCTTAACTTCTGCACATTTTTTCCTTTTTAATTTTGGTTTAACGAGCTCTAAAAAAAACTTTGAAAAGAGGTCGGCCAATGTCTGCAGTTTTATAGCGCCTATTGTGGCGGTATTTAGCATCCTAGCACCACTAAGCATGCCAGATTTCATTCAACAACTCTTAAAATTCATTTCATAACATCCAAATAATGTTATTTCATGGGTTTTCTGTCCATTCTCGACTCTAAACTTAATAATTTAATATTTTTTTGGATTTATTCGAAATTTATTTATTTTTTCAGCCACCTCAATGTTGCCCTTGGCATTCAGTCCATTGATTGTGGGCAAATGCTCGTGTATCCGGCCAATGCCACCATCATTAAGGATGTAGTAAGCACGGAAGATGGAGACAGAGCGCAGATGGGCAAGTTGGAGCAAGGATTGGAGGGCGGACAACAACCTGGATAGTTAGGTGCTAGGGCGTTAAAAAAATGCCAAATGCAAGGTCTTGGCCAAAAACTTTTTTGTTAGACTCGTTAGAAAAAGTATAAAAGATAAAATTGTTCAGAATTTCATGCTGATTCGAATGGTATTTTTAATTTTTCGAAATTCGGCCAAAAAGTTCGAAATTTTTCCGAACCACCGAAAAAAAAGTTGAAAAATTGAGGGAAAGTTGGCTGATAAGTTGGCTGATATGTCGTTTTAATGATGCTATCAAAAGGACCTTTCCCCAATAGTATCAAATTAAAATGAATTAGATTTTTTAAAAAGCAATTTCCTGCAATTATTTTATAAATTTATAATGTTTTGTTTCATAGGTAAATGAAAAGTTCCTAAAAGAAATTGGCAATTAAAAAAAGTGGAAAATGAAGTCCTTGTCTGTAGGATTGTCTGGAGACCAAAAAAAAATTTTTAATTTTCTTCAAGAATTTACAAAGTTCTGATCAGTCCTTTGATGTGCGATCAAATTTGATTCTAGGGGGTCATTCCTTTTTGGACCGAAAAAGCGATACTGTTGTTTTAATACCAATCCTCAATTTCTCTATTATCCATTGTGAGTATTTGGAGGATAAATAAAGAGAAAAACTAATAATTTTAAAATTTTCTTGGCTATAATTCCATTAAGGCTATTAGATCAATTCTCTTCACCTGTAGGGATCATTTTCGTCGAAAATGCCAAATGAAAGGTGTTCCAAGAAGGGACAATGCTGGGCAACCAGATGGATAACCTGAGGAATTTTTTCAATTTTGAGCTTCGGGCCCAAATGATAATTTTGATCTTAGGGCCCAATTGTGTGGGCTAATATTAGTAAGAAAATGGCAATGCAAATTTGTAAATCTCTGGTTTTTATTTTATGTTGTAGCTAATCTGTAAAAACATTGCAAAACATTTCTACAATCAAATGGTCTGAAACCAAAAACCACTACCAAATAGTTTTAGTGCGAGGTCTACAACTCGTTATGATGTTTTTCCCATGTTTTGATGTTCGGATTCGGATGATGCTTTTCATGTTCGGATAAAACAAATGTTTTGAAATTTCCAGATGTGGCATAAATTAAGTCCGCAACAAACGGTTGATTTCTTCCAGTTTTACTAAAAAGTGCCATTTATGGCAAATGTTTAGCTCACCGATGCAGAATCGGCTACAAAAATGTTGCTATTTTGAAAAATGGATTGCCATCATATACATCACCTTCGAAGGAATAACGAACGAGTTAATAAAGCGAAGAACTATGGAAAATCGGGTATTTAAAAAGAGAAAATCTCTGTCCAGGAAATTTTGCCATAATTTGCTAATGCTGGATCGATATACTTAGAAATTTAGGGGAAAACAGATAAAAAAAATACTGAAAATTATCAAGAATCTATTATTATTTCACAGGCATGTAATGCAAAAATATAAAGTTTATTAATTGAATACATACCCTTGAGTCAACAACCCTCAACAAAAGTGCCCTCAGCCGTGCGCCAATTATTGCCAAGGAATTGACAAAAAGATTGGCATCAGATTGCTTGAAAGAGAGGCGCAGGTAGAAAAGCCTCAAAAAAAGATTTTTCTGATCAAATGATAAAACCCCTAAAAACTCTCTCCCTAACCCCATTTGTAGCTGTTCTATCTACCGTAAATTCTCTAAAAAAATAAGTCCCAAACCTTAGTTTTCGATTTCTATCTAAGGAAACTTTTTTTCAAAGATTGATCAAAAAAACAAAATATTATGGACAATTGCATTCTTGTTGTCGTCATCACAACGTCAAACTAGGTAATCAATCATTCAGATCTTATTAAACTTAAATTGTTTTTTATAGAACTCCAGTTACGGAATTAAAAAAATTTATTAAGAAAACCTGATTAAGAATCAAACATTCTTAATGAAAATCTTATTTTGGAGGGAGTTGTGATTTGAGGATTTACGGTAGTGGGCCCTGCTGATCTGTCCAATCCATGCCAATTAGTCCAAAATCACTTTTTAAACTGCGCCAGCTTGATCAGTGATAACTTGCTGAGCAGAATATGCATCGGCAGCATCAATATGGCGAGTTGAGGGCAACAGGAAGCGGCGAGTTCGAGCAGTTCATTGATGCGCACACACTCCTGTTCTGCGGCAACTGGCCAAAAAGAGTTGTTCTTCGAAAGGGGATCATTGATGTGCAGTGCGCGGAGTGAGGAAGGCAATGCCGGAAGGCACAATGATCCCCACCGGGTGTCGGACACCGGAAGGCGCAACGCTTGCAATGATGCATTGTTGTTGCGCAACACATTGTGCAGTTCCGCAAGACTACGCCAGTCCTGCCAGTGGATGGTGAAGTCAGGAATTTAGGTTACCCGTCTGCCAAATTTTTTTTTTCAAAATTCCATCAGATATCAAATTTAGAGAAAACCATAGAAAGCTGGTAACAAGTAGAATTTACCACTTTGGACAAATGGGAAATTCTTAAAACTAGCAATCTAATTGTGCCAATGAGAAGTATTTTCTGTACCAACTTTCAAAAAAGCTGAAAAAAACTTAACAATCTTACATTAGCTGGAAAAAATAAATTTAATGATTATAAATCGCATATCCACTTTTAATTAATAATTTTAACACACTATTTCGGAGAAGTGGATGCTCTGCAGACGCCGCAAATTGTCTGCAACTGCGCGTAATGTGTCGAGCCACACACATGTGTCGATCCGCAAATGTCGCAAATTGCTCATCTTGGTCCACTGATCCACGTGGAATTCCCCAAGTGGAGGAATGCACAACTCGCGCAGATGTGGAGTGCAGCGACCGATCAGGGCCTGATACTTGGCCATCTGAAAATTAATAGTGATGAGAAAAGGCGATCTGTTTCAGTTTAGGTCCCATTTTTCTATGTTTTTTGTGAAATTTACCAGCAAAAAAAGTATATCAGATAGAAAGATGTAGGGCAGAAATTTCTGCTCTAATTAGAAATTCAAAAAATTGTTGGAAAATTGAATTTGAAATCGGTGAAATTTGAGTTTTTTGGAAGTACAATGATCAAGATTGTAAGGGCGAAAGATCGATTTCCCCAGTGGTAAGGTTTTTTAAAAAAAATACCACTCGGATGTTAAAAAACTACCAATTCTGGTAGTTTATAACTTTTTTAGTTAGACATTGTTCGACCTAAAGTAAAAAAGACCAAATTGGCCAAGAATTTCAAAAAAAAATAGCATTCGAGAGTATTCAATTTTGCACATTTTTGTATTTCATACTGTTGTAACAAAAAGTTAATAAACAAAAAAATTATAGAACCAGAATTGTAGGTTTTTAACGTCTTAGCATCGACTTCCTTTCTCTCTTTTTTAAAGCTCTATGGTATGGCCTTTTCAATTTATTTTTTGCATAAACAATTGAATTCATCAGTAAAAAACTAAACATAGGAAAGTTTTATGTGAGAAAATGAATTCAAAAAATTCGAGGAAAATGTGGACAAATTAAAAGGTACCGCTGCTCATCATTGTATACAATTGAGCATTGAAAATTGGAAAACCTACAAAAATTCTGAACTTCAGCGGCAATTGTATGGAGGGAAAATTGGACGAAATAATTCACAAATTTTATTTTTACCATAACGAGAAATTGAAAAATCTTTTAATTTGATCATGTTTCTGCTTAAAAGATCATTAATATTTTAGCAAATTTGAAAAAAATGACCAATTTTCTTAAGAAAGTCCACAATTTCAAAAATTTCTCCGGCGCAAAAAACCTATATATCAATACTAACGGTTATCCGATAATTGAGGACTCGCACTTGAGTAACCGAGGCCTGAGGAGTTGAGGATTAGACATTCGGAGACCCGACAATT
>LDKF01000473.1:27350-45076 GCA_001026735.1 Rotylenchulus reniformis
AAAAAAAAAAAAAAAAAAAAATTTATGGAGGGCCGCGCGAAAGGAGCTGGGGCCGCATATTCGCAAAAAGGATGTGCAACATTATTTGGAGGGACACCGCACCTACACTTTGATGCGCCCGCGACGCGTACGCTTCGCTCGCGCTAAGACTGTGGCAGCTGGCTTTATGACTGATGTGCAAGCGGATCTCGCCGACTTTCAAGCGCTTTCTCGGCACAACAAAGGTAATCGATATTTGCTGGTGGCAGTGGATGTGCTCTCAAAGCGATTGTTTGTTGAACCACTGAAAACAAAGAAAGCAGATGACATGATTGTGGCTTTCAAAAATTTGTTCTCTCAAATGCCCATGCTACCGCATCGCCTTTTCACCGACAAGGGTACTGAATTTCGAAATAGACAACTCAAAGAATTGTTTGCGGAAGAGGAGATTGCAAAGCATGAGCCTACCCATTCGATAGTAAAGGCATCGATTGCTGAGCGTGCCATTCGAACATTAAAGCAGCGACTTTATCGTTATTTTTCCCAAAACCAAACATTGAATTGGCTCGATGTTGTGCAACAAATTGTAGATGGCATCAATCGATCGCGAAGTAGAGTGCATGGCATGCGACCCATCGATGTAAATTTTGACAATGCACATCATGTTTGGAGGCGAATTTATGGAACCAATTTATGGCGTAAACGGAAGGGGAAAGCCAAATTTAAAATGGATGAGCATGTGCGCATGAGCCGCGATAAGGGATCCTTTGAGAAGGGATATCTACCCAACTATGGTGATGAAATTTTGGAAATTGATGCGGTAAAGGACCGAGTTCGACCAATTCGATACAAACTGAGGGATGAGAAGGGTGAGAAATTTCGTGGCACATTCTATGGCGAGGAGTTGGCCCGTGTGCGCAAGGATGCCCAAACAAGCTATCGCATTGAGCGAGTGTTTCGAAAGCGCAAATCACATGATGGCACCACAGAGTTGCTTGTAAAATTTGTAGGCTACCCGGAAAGACAATGGATAAATGAATCCCAANCCCCCCCCCCCATTTTTGCATTCATTCATTTCACTTTTAATTGTATTTTTTCATTTGAGAATAAATAATGTCTAACAGCTTCTTTGTATTTTTGCCGAGCAATGTGCCAGATTATCCGGATAATCAGCCTAATAAATTTCGAGTCCACCTACCAAAACATTTGCATTTCAATGGAGATTGGGTATGCGGGCTACATAGCATAAGCTACCCTTATAGTTGGCCTAGCACTGTTGGGACCCTTGATGAGCAATGGATTAACATCCATTTCACGGATGCGAGTGAGCGGCCCCAAGTACTTCGCGTACCGGTAGCTAAAGGTTCCCACATAAAGGCTGAAAAATTGGAGGATTTTCTTGCGGCTACATTACAGCATCAAGCGCGTGCATTGGATAGCATTGAGCAGCATCAGCATACCTTTCTTGAACAACCATCAATATTATCCGGAACAGAAGAAAGACGTAAAAGAGCAGCAGATAAGCGCCCAACTTCACCGCCAAGAGACCAAGTACCCAAATCCCCACCTTATGCTATTAATCCTGAAGAGATTATAAAGAAATCAAAATTGTCCAAAGATCTTCTGGATGCTGCTATATTAGGCGATGCATTGGATGCTGCTAAAAAATTGCAAAAATCAGCATCAAAACCAGCGGTGCCACCTCCGGCTAAGCCTACCACCCCAGCCAAGCCTACAACCCCAGCTAAGCCTACGGCCCCAACTAAACCAACCACCCCAGCCAAGCCTAAGGCTCCGGCCAAGCCTACGGCCCCAACCAAACCAACGACCCCAGCCAAGCCTACGGCCCCGGCCAAGCCAACGGCTTCTACCAAACCAGAACCAAAACCGGATGGCAAATCAGCGAAACCGGAAAGCCAACCATTAACTTCGGCTGCACCGCGGAGTGATAGTGTACTAGAGATAATATTTGGAAAGAAACCCGAGGAGGGACAAAAATCTCATGGTGATGCGGTGGAGGATGCTTTGGTAGAAAAAAAGAAGCAAGAGGATGCTAAAACCCAAACTGAAACATCCCAGCATAAGGATGCGGATGCACCAGCATCAACACAGCAAGCAACTAAGGGACAGAGTCTGAAGGAAGTCCTAAAAATACAGCATAGAACAGATGCTGATAATGATGAGGAAGAGGGGGACAGCATAATAGGTCGCATGTTTGGCAATCGACCAAAGGAAGGTGAGCAGAGTCGTGCAGATCGCTTACTTTCCCTGATATTCGGAGAGGAGAGGAAACAACCCACGCGAGAAGAAATTGATATTCCAATGCTTAAGAAAATGCTCGGTGCATTGCGCATTCATTATCATAAGGATTTTGAACGATTCAAAGTGGCTTTTGATGCACCTAACATCACCTACATTTCCTTTTCGCGCCAACTCGGCTATGTACTCGGCTTTGAGGATCCCCAAAAGGTGGTAAATGGAGAAATTGCAAAATATTCGCCAGATCTACGAGGTGGCTTCTCCAGCTTTGGTGTTTACGCTAATGGTCTCACTGAACAAATGATTATCGGAAATTCGCTTAGCTCTCTGCTTCGTGTCGTCTCGGTGTCCGGCGCAATTCCTGGTGAATATAATGAAAAAATCTACGATTCGCCAATTTTTGCACGCGTGCTTCCCCGAGAAATTAGTGAAATTGAGATCGAACTCCGTACACTTGACACAGGACGCTTTGTACCTTTTGCATTTGGAACAGTGTTAGTTGTGCTACTATTTAAGAAAGTGATAAACTTTTGAATTATCATTCAACACATTGTCATTCATCCATCATTTTATTTTCGCCATTGAATAAAGACTACCCGCATCAAAAATGGTCCATGTTGTGTTTGACACTAGTCAACTTGGTTACGATGATTATGTCCAAACTGGAATGGGTCCACTGGGCATGAGCAGCGGTTCGAGTGATGCACACGCATACACATATTTCAAAGGAGCACCTCCCTATCAGCGCGGTTATGGATTGCAGGGTGGAGCGGGTGTAGGCGATGTTTTTCGAGGACTTTGGCGCTTCTTTCTCCCCCTAATTAAAAGAGTTGGAACCACTGTCGGTTCGGAGGCACTTAACACAGGGCAACGCGTGCTGGAGCGAGTAACCGATGGCGAGCCGTTGAAAAGGGCATTTGTGGAAGAAGGAAAACGTGGAATTGACACTGTGCTAGAGAAGGGTGGGATGCAGAAACAATTTGGGACAGGCAAAGCCAATGCTATAAAAAGGGGACGACAGCATAGGAAAAGACTACCTCCACATCAAACCATTATTGGAAAAGCGATTACCATAAAAAAACCAGGAATCATTTCTTCAAAAAAGCGTACGATCGGACGCATTTGGATTATATTGAAAAATGGCTTTCCATAAAATCGACACCGACAGTATCAATTCAATTACTAATGCATTGGATTTCTTCCAAATTCCGCCTACCAATGTGAGTGTGTCTTCGGCAAAGGTTTTTGAAATATTGACCAGCAACCCGTTGGAAGTATCGCCTTACCATTTCAAAATACATTCAAGCCAAAACTACATTGACCTCTCAAAATGCTTCTTGCTCTCGGAATTTCGCATACGACGCGAGGGTGTAGGTGGACAACTTGCCGATTTAGCTGCTGGAGAAAATGTGGCGCCAATTCAAATGCTTGGCGCAACATTCATTCGTGATATGCGTGTTTCTATAAATGGGTAAGTTTTTTTATCAAAAAATTAACCTTAATTTACTGAAATAAATTTAGGCGGGAAGTTTTCAATTCAAATTCTCTGATGGCCTATAAGACATATTTGTCGCATGAGCTTTCTTTCTCTGCGGCAGCCAAGGACACGCATCTGAATGCAGCTAGTTATCGACGTGATATAGGGGTACAGCAGGAAAATGGAGAGGGTCATAATGCGAGAAGAGAAATGTTTGCTGGAAGCAGGACGGTTCAACTTATGTCAAAATTGGATGCGGACATATTCAATCAACCACTTTATTTGATTAATCACTGCGAGGTGGATATTGAAATTACACCAAATGAGGGAAATTTTATGATGGTAGCACCCGGTGCTCAACCAAATGTGAGATATATTATCGAACTATTGGCGCTTAAGCTATATGTGAAAAAAATCAATTTAATGGATGGGCTCGCATTGGACATTGCACGAAAATTGGATCAAAAACCCGCCAGATATGCACTGAGAAAAACAATGCTAAAATCCTTGTTCATCAACGAGGGACGCTACGAGTTTAATGCCAATTTATTCATGGACCAAATTCCGCGCCGCATCACTTTAGGCCTGGTAGCTAATGCGGACTATGTAGGAAGACTCGCAACAACTCCATTCAAATTTCAACCATTTGATGTGCGTGAGATAACCGTAATAGCTAATGGCCGCTCATACCCGCAGGCACCCTATGACTTGGACTATCCACATGCAAAATATGTGCGTGCATTTTCGGACATGAATGAAGCGGTAGGATTTAGTAACTCATTGGAAAGTAATGGCATCACCTATACCCAATATGGCGCTACGCATTGCATCTATGTTTTCAACCTAACCAATAGCGGTGATGACCAGGCTGGATTGTTCGATCTCATTCGCTCAGGTTCTACTAATGTATGCATAAAATTTCGCACCGCTGTGCCAGCCCAAGGGGTCATTCTTGTAGTGATGGGTGAAGCCGATTCATTGATCATGTTGGATAAAAACCGTACAATTACCACCGATACCACCATTTAATTCATTTTTCCATTGTTATTGTAAGATTTTTTTTAACGAATAAAAAATGATTTCCAAAAATGCTCTCCTTATTATATTTTTAATTCGGGCTTTTGTCCCCATCGTATCGACCATTGAACTTCCCGAATATTCGGAATATTTGCGTAGAAAGGCAATTCGTGCACAATTGCCACCATTTTCATTCGCGACCACTAGTGAGTTACCCGCATCATCGACTACTCTACCAGTATCATCCACAACTCCGCTTTTAACTTCGACCGCCGCGCTTCCAAATCCTAGCAAATTGATTGACCAGGAGGTGCCCATCTCAGCGGTTGTTCCCACATTATTTCAGCTTTGCAAAAGTGCCCCTGATGAAAGCAATTTCTTTCAACAAGCGATATGCTGTGCATTGTTCGCATTGTATTTGATGCTGATAATCAGTTTAATGCTGCATCAGCTCTGCTCGGTCTTCAAATTGAAGTCCAAAAATCAACAAGAAGAGAGCAAGCATAATGGATACGAATCAAATCGACATAATTTTGGCATCAAATCCGCATACCGCCAGAATATTTAGAGGATGCTATGCAATCGATAAAATCCCGCCGCCATCTACTATGCAATTCCCTGCTGCCTTTGTTATGAACAGGGATCCACATTATAAGAAGGGATCACATTGGGTGGCAATTTATGCGAGAAACAAGCATGATAAAGTGATTTATTTTGATAGTCTTGCCCTACCTATTCCATCGACCATTAAAAATTTGCTTTTGACCGAATTTTCATCAGGTATTATGCATAACACTGTACCATACCAATCCCCTCTCGCATCCACATGCGGTCCATATTGTATTGTGTTTATTTATCACATGTCCCTTGGCCAAAATTTCGAAACATTTCTTAATGTACTTGATTCATGCGATGATCCCGATATGTATTCATTAAATATGCTTAATAAAATGGTCAAAATTTGTTCCTCTTTTTAACAATAATTAATTATTAATGCGAGGATGCCCGACTATCTCTCCACTGCACCCACAATCCGTTCGGAGAGCCATTAACGGAGTGAGGGCGGGATCTGGGAGCTGCCAAAAAATTGGTCGCTGAACGCTTACCAAAAATTTTCCCCGCTGTTTTTTCAAAATCATTTTAATTTTGCTCAATTTTTTGTTCGCTAAGAATTTACTCGCGTTTTCATTTATAAAAATTTTTATTAAAGAAATCCAATCAAAAATGGAAAACCGTCGTGCATCCAAGCGTCCCGCATCCTTTTCCCATGACGAGCATCCCCCTCCAAAACGCCCACGTGGCTTCCTCATCAATGAAATCTTGGGTGACATTTCCGAACACGCATCAACACCTGCATTTTTCGTTGAAAATTTGCTGGGACAACAGTTTGGGGAGGGACAACGAACATCGACACCGCATGCAAAGCCGGCCAAGGAATATGTCCAAAAATTGAACAGCGAAAGCGACTTTCACAGTCGATTCAAATGTCTTTCATCCAAAACAACATTCAGCATTGAGGAATTGCCGGACGACCCGGAAGCCCTTCTGATGGAGATTTTTCAGCACTGCGTTGATGCGGCAATCGATGAAAGCAAAGAGTACCGCATCGAACCCACCAATCTTGGCTGCATCATCAACAGTGCATTGCTGGATGGTGGGCCCATTCTCGTTCCAATTCGTCAAATCACGCAGGACACCGTAAGCGCAATTTTACACGAATTCTGGAAGGTCGCTCAAAGCAAGACTCGCGACGGAGTAACACTGTGGGGAGAGCCATTTACGGTAAGCTTTAAAATTTTAATTATTTATTCAAGCATTAAAAGGTGGACATAACAACTATTGATCGAAGCGCATTGCCAACTACAAAGCGCAAGCTGCATGGAGGAGCGCGCCGGACAACAGACACAGTCCATCATCGCATACATGATCAATGCTTAATCAAGGTTTTTCATGCATAATTTATGCATAATTTTACAGAAAATTAAGATACGAAATCCTGACAAGAGAAACTATTGCCTCTTTTACGCCCTTCAAGCGGCGATGATAGATAAAACGATGGGATGGCCACGGTGGAAATTTCATGATTATCTTCATAATCGGCATATGCAAACTGGGCGCATGCTGGCAGATGGTATGAATCTGGTGAAACAAATAAATGCACCGCCAAATTTGGTAAGTTAATGGTTTTAAAATAATGATTTTAGTGAGCATAAAAATAATTAATTTTTCAATCGATAATAAAATTTTTAGGATAATTATGATGATAAGACTTATGTACCAATGGTCTTGGCCTATTGGAAGCAGACAATGCCAGAATATCGATTTCGTGTCTTCATATTTGACAGCAGCGGCGACTACAGCCCAATTTCCAAATATGGCGATGTTGATTACAATGTGCCTTTGCTGCTTTACTACGAGGATTTCCATTTTGACGGTGTGCAAAAGCAAGGAGGATTGTTTGGGTGTCCTTATTGTCTGGAATGTGAGCGACCATATCATAGGAATTCTGATCATAGGTATGCATGCATATTATAATAAAAATTCATAGTGCTTTTTACCATAGGTTTAATTGCAAAGCGAGATGCAATCACTGTTCACGTGTGGGACCGACTTTCCCATGTGTTGTGGAGCCCGGAGTTCTCAAGCATTGCCATGCATGCCAAAAGGACTTCCGCAACAATGATTGTTACCAGCATCATCTTGCTTCAAACTTTTGCAGAGCTTCGAAAAAATGCCAGCAGTGTGGTCTCATCTGGGATGTTCATAACAACACACGGAATGGAAGAAAGGTAAATGAATTTTTTAAATTTGATTTTATGCAGGAAAAATAGGGACATTCGTGCGCTGAGCGATTTTGCTATGTGTGCCATAATTACCATGATCCAAAGCGTGGATGCTACATCACACCGCTTGAGCCAAAGAAGCGGGATCGACCCTATCGCATCGTGGCCTTTGATGTAGAGACAATGCAGCACCAGCCTGAGGATGCGGCGGACCCATCAAAGCGCAAACATGAAATCAATTTTATTGCAGCCAAAATTGCATGTCCCACATGCATCAACAGCGGAAAATGGCGACAAAGCTTGCTCACCGGGGAGCCATGCGAGGTTTGCGGGCCGCATCGCAGCATCACCTTTGGCCACCGCCCGTTCACCGGGACACAAGTGGATGAGCAGGTAAAAATTTAGCTAATTTTTAATTTTATTATTATATTGAAAAACAGGTGACGACAGAAAACCCTTTGGAGGCATTTGTTGCATGGATCCTTTTTGATCTGCCGCGCAAATACGAGACCTATGCATACTCGCATTACGGCGGCAAGTTCGACATGATCTTAGTGTTTCGCGAACTCTACCGCCTCGGTTATAACCCGGACATAATAAGACGCGTAAGTATGCATCAATAATCATGCATAGGAATCGATAATTTTAGGGTAACAAAATGTATGAAATGGCTGTGCGGAAGAAGAAAAACCGCAATGGACCTCTGATATTCCGTGACTCCTTTAATCTTATGCCGTGTTCGCTTGCTGCCCTAGTCCCCTCCTATGGCCTGGATGTGGAGGACAAGCCCTTTTTTCCACATTTTTCAAATCAACCGGCCAATTACGGAAGGTTAATTCATCCAACACCGGCGGACTACTTAGCGAATGGGATGATGCCAGCAAAAAGACGCCAATTCGATGCATGGTATGAACAGCATCGATTGGATCCCTTCTTACTGGATGAAGAGTTGCCTAGCTATTGCACTAATGACGTGGAAATATTAATGGCTGCGCTGGTAGCCTTCCGAAAAGAATTTATGGAGGTATTGATTATTTTGTAGTGCATGAAACACATTTATTTTAGGTCTCCAAACGTCAGCCGGACGAGCATGGTAATATACAGCGAGCGGCATCACATCAGCCGCATGATGGAATTGATGTGCTATGCGAGTGCATGACCATCGCGAGTGCATGCATGAAGAATTTCCGTGCCAATCACCTTCCTGCCGAGCATCTTGCTCTTGTACCCGAACGCGGCTATGACAATGCACAGAATCAAAGCTTGGTTGCTCGTCGCTTCCTCCACTGGTATGCCAAAACCCATGGAGTGCAGATGCGGACGGGCAACACTGCCGGAGGCGAAAAGCGAATTGGTCAATACTCCGTTGATGGATGGATAGAGGAGCAGCAGAAAGCTGTGGAAGTGCATGGTAAACCAAAAAAAAAAAAATCGATTTTTGTGCATATGATAATTTAGGCTGTGCATGGCACGCTTGCCGGAAATGTTATCCACACGATAACGACATTTTACCAAACGGAAAGACAGCTGGCCGTGTGCGGGAAAGAGATGATGCTCGCCTGGAATTTTTGAGAAGCCAAGTGGAAGTGGAGGTTTTTTGGGAGTGTGAGATCCACGAGATGCTGGCTGCCGACAAAGAAATGCGGAAGATTTTTGCCGAATACGTGGATGACGGGCCGATAAACGTCCGGGATGCCTTCATGGGCGGTAGAACTGCACCTTTGAAGCTGTTCCATAAGGCCAAAGAGGATGAGGAAATTTCCTATTTGGACTTCACCTCCCTATATCCCTCAGTGAAGTGAGTTTAAATGAATTTTTATGCATCTAAAATCTTTTCAGCTTTGACACCAAGTACCCGATTGGTCACCCAGCTGTCCACATCCTAAATGAAGATGTCAAGTGGACTGACAGACGCCAGAATAAATATTCTTGTGCTATCATGAAGGTCTTCGTCATACCCCCTAACAAAGTCGACGTCACTGTGCTGCCTGTAAAAATCGATGACCGGCTGTGCACCCCCCTCTGTCATGCATGCGCAAAGGAATACCCCGAGGGTGGCTATGACCCAAATTACCAGTGTGCCCACGATGACCACCAACGAGGCTGGGTGAGCACCTGCACATCGATGGAGGTAATTTTTCTATGCATAAATAATGATGGATCATTTATTTTCAGCTGAATGAAAGTTTGGATGAAGGCTATGTGGTGACAAAAGTCTTCCGCGTGTGGCAATATGAGCAGACCGACGATCGATTATTCCGCGCTTATATTGCTGAGTTCATGGCCCAAAAGATCCATGCATCCGGATTCGATGCAAGCATCCGAGGGAATGCCGAGGCTGAGGCAAAATTCATACGGGAATGCGAAGAGAAATTTGGCATCATAATCGAACCAGCGAAGATGGCGTCAAACAAAGGAAAGAGGTCCCTGGCTAAGCTGGCACTGAATAATTTATGTGAGTTTTCGCTTTGTTTTACTCAATCCGTAAGTAATTTAGGGGGCCGTTTTTCGCTTCGTAATTGCGGATTGTCACAGACCAAAATCACGGACGACCCAGCTGTGTTTGCCGAATTTCTTGATGACAGCAGCATCGACTTGCTGAGTGTTGATATGCTGGACCGGCGTCACATGCTTATCACATATATGAAAAAGAAGGAATTTGTGGAGGAGCATGACAGCTCCAATATTGGTAAGTCGATTTTTAATTTTTTTTCTATAAAATTATTTTTAGTTGTTTCACTTTGGACGACATCAATGGCCCGCATACGTCTGCTGAAAGCTATGCAGAAGGTGGTCCGCGCACCCGGATGCACCTTACTATACACAGGTAAATTTTTATGCTCAAATTCATAATAATAGTTTTTTAGATACGGATTCACTGATCTATGCGCATCCAAAAGGCCAAAATCCACTACAGACGGGCCCACACCTTGGGGAATTCACCAATGAATTCCCCAACCATAAAATTGTCGAATTTGTTAGTGGCGGAGCCAAGCAGGTAGAAAGACCAAAATTTTAAAAATTTTGACTTTTTCACATTTAGTATGCTCTGCTCCTGCATCGACATGGAGCATCAGAAGGGGAGTTCGAGCATGTGTTGAAATTGAGGGGCATCACTTTGAACCATGATGTTACCACCAACCAAGGCATGCGCTACGACAAATTCAAAGCGCAAGTGATTAAATATGCGACGACCGGGGAGAGGGAACCAATGGGTATCGACTACCCCAATTTCCTCCGCCCTACCATAAGAGGGGGTGGGAAAGTCCATTCATGCCCCTTGCGCAAGTTGTATAAACCCTTTGTGGGGAAGGGGATTGTGGGATCCGATTACCGCATCCTCAACTTTGGACACACTTTGTAATATTTATTTATTTATTTATTTATTGTTAAATCAAACTTTGAGTTTGGAAGACGAAATTTCAAAATAATTAGTTGAGAGAAGTGGTCATTTTTAGGAGAAAACATACAATATTAATCGGAGGAAGATGAAATTTTTAAAAAATTAAGCAATGGAGGATGTAATTTTAAATTACAAAATTTGAGAAGTACTCATTTTTAGCTTGAAAGTTACGGAATTAAGCGAAAGAATATGATATTTTGGGTGAATGTGAAAGATTAATGATGCATGCATTAAATATGCATGCGTGTATAACATGTACATGCATGTGCATATACACAAATATGCATCCATAAATTTGGTTATACTTCAAATTTTTATTCGAGAAAAATTTTATCGGAAGTTAAAATTTTGTAATAATTAGTTGAGAGAAGTGGTCATTTTTTGGGAGTAAACTTAAAATATTAAGCTTAATAAGATGAAATTTTTAAAAAATTAAGCAACGGAAAATTCATTTTTCAATTTCATAATTTGAGAAGTTGTAATTTTTAGCTTGAAAATTACGAAATTAAGATAGAAGATGAAATTTTGTTTGGAACTGAAAGATTAAAGGTGCGCCGCATGCATTAAATATGCATGCGCGTGTACACATGTGTACATGCATGCATGTGCACAGTGGCCAAAGGTTATGATCAAATATGTATACTAATGATCTTAAAAGTGCAAAAAGGAGTGAGTCGATTGCGTGCATTCACTGCGTCCACCATCTGTAATCACATCCTCATCATCTTCTCCGATTTGAAATTTTGGTGTGCTGTTTGATGAAGTGGGAGTAGTCTCCAATTCGGTAAAAAGAGGGGCCAACCAATTTGTTTTTCGCCAACAAAAGTTGATTTCGTCTTCTTCATCCAGCAATTCGAGCAACTCCGGCGGATAAAATCGGTCCTCGCTGTTCTCTCCAGTGAAATGTTCAATTACGCAATGCAAATAAGGGTGATGCAGCTTGATGCGATGGCGGGCATAAAAATGCGCCGCCACATTAATGTTGAACGGTTGCGGAAGACGACCATACGCGTGTGTATAGGCAGCACCTTGCATTGAAAACCCTCCAAAGACGAATGTTTTTTTCATCCCATTTCTATCATTGTATGTTGTGCGCACACGGCGTCCTTTAAGCGCATCCAATATGCGTGCCCTATCTTCCGGGTGGTTAAGCCGATCTCGTAACTTTGCTATGCGACACTTGAGAAGATTTGCACAAAATTCGCTGACAAGAACCATTTTTGTTAGGAGATATTTGCTAAAGAATTAATAATTAATTCTGGTCACGCATAAAATTTTCAAATTGCAAAAATTTTGGTCGAAGAAATATTTCGAAAGTGATGAATGAATGATGCGTAAGTTGGCATCAAAAATTTGAAAGTGATTTCGAAATAATATTAGCATGCTTACATGAAGCTCCGCCCATTACAAGCATGGACTGATTTCCGGGCAAAATCTCAATTCATTTTATTTTTCATTTTTCTATTTTTGGGTTTTTAATTCGCCTCTTTTTAGCTGAAAATCTTAACTCCGTGCTATAAAATGTCTTCCCCGGCCAAAAATGTGGAAACAGAGTGGCTCAGCAAGCGTAAACGTCCTGCAAATGCTGAGAATGAGACTACCGATGTGATTGAGTTGAGCGATGATGCACCGGATGCAGAAATCACCATCGAAAATGCTGGGAAGAAGGAACAGCCTGCATCCTCGGCACCACCAAAGAGGCGTGAAGTGAATGAGAAGGAGACGTGGAAAATCCTGAAAGGGAAGTTCATGCTGGGCATCTACCTCTGCGACTGTAAGTTAACTATATTTGAAAATCCTTAGCATAAAATTAATTTTTAGCGGACTGGAAGCGGCTCTACTGGAACAAACAGAAGGTTGTTCGTGGAGAGAATGGACGCTTCAACATCGGCTTCGAGATGTGCGAGGAATGCGCATGGGTCAATTGCCGATCAGCTGATCTGATGGCCCCACCGAAGAAAAAGTGAAAGCGCATGCGATCATCATGATGCGAAATCAATGAAGATGCGAGATCAACGATAATTTCATACATAAAAATAATTTTTCATTTCATTTTACATTTTACTTGATATAAATTTAAATATGATGGTAAAAAAAATTTTAATACCCTTTGGAAATGGGAGGGATGGGTGGGAATGGTAATAAATTAGGCAACGGTCTTCTTCTTCGTTGGTCCTCCGTGTCCTCTTGTTGTTGTCTCGTGATTTCCCCCTTCCCGTTGCCCCTTCCCCTACCCTTTGCCCTTTGGTCAAGATTTGTCGCATCTGCTTCCTCAATATTGAAATGTTTGAATTTTTAATAGAATAATTTGGAGGGATGGCATGGGTTCGGATGCGAGGATGGAATGCGGTGGTAATATTTTCAGTTAAACATTCATCAACCTTTTCGATGTTCTGCATCGAATGTCCTCTGCATCCTTGATTTTTGTTAAATTTAGATACAAATTTGCTGAGAAAAATTTTCTGACCGAGATAATGGTTAACCGCCGTTTTCCCCAAGTGCCAATTAAATACCATCCGAGGGTGTGTACAGGTAATTTTCATTTTTCATGTTTCATGCATATATGCATGTATGAGAAAGTTTTAGCAGCATGCGGAGAGTGCCATGATCCCATTTGCCCGATTTGCCGCAAACTCCGCACTGTGAACAGAGAGCTGCAGGCTCGCGGTGAGCCGACCAACGGGGAGCCGCGCCGGTTGACGCTATACTTTGGCCCATCGCCTCGAGTACCGCCGCCGCCGACCAATTTCGTTTTGCCGCGCACACCACGGGCGGCTGGTGAGCACATCAATCGATGGAACACCGACGTTTTCCGATGGGTTAGCAATGATGAGGTAGTGGTCCCGGGGGAATTTCATTATAGTTCTGATGCCTTTGGGAGGGATGGGGTTTGTGCGGTGTGCTTAGGAAGTGATGCGGAATTCTATGCCCAATGCGGGTGCGTCTCCATGTGTAGAGGATGCGTGATACGCCATTTGACCGCATCGCTCCATCCGAATAAGTGCCCGAGATGCCGGGGCAACACTACATACTTTATGAAACATTAATGTATGTAGTGGTGTAAGGTATGCAAGCGCTTATTTGGATGGAGTGATGCGGCCAAATGGTGTTCCACGCATCATCTATGCATGGAGATGCATCCGCATGGGCATAGAATTCCGTGTTCTCTAACTAAGCACACCGCACATTACCCTTTAGGGCCACTGGAGAAAAATTTTGCATGAAAATTTTTTAAAAAATGTCGTAATCCAAGGAAATTTCTGTATAAATTACTAGTGGCCTCTTCCCTCTTCCGAAGTTGGTTCGTCTCATTTTTTCTCTTAAAAGTTTTTACCATTTCCTCTATCTCCGACTAATGTGATATTTTACTTAAAATAATCATCCAATTGATATTTTTCAATAACTCATTCATTTTTGGAATAATCTGTATCCATTTTTTTGGTATTTTAATTCAGATCTAATTTGAAAATAAAAATAAAGAAATATTTTTCGCATCACTTCAATTATAAGCTACCAATTTTAAGATATGTTCCGATATGTATCGACGCATAATAGCTCATTAATATGCAAAAAATCAGCGATGAAAATTTTTAATCCAAATTAAGCAATAAAAAATTCTAAGAATATAATATAAAATAAGCTGTTACTCCTTAGAATACTTATCCAATCTAGCAATTCTTTCGCATTTGGTTATAATAAAAAAAATTGGGAGTTGGGAGAAACGCTTTGAACCATCAATTTTTGAAGCGAATGATTTTCCCTTCTGTTTTATATTATGCTAGGGAAAAAAAGAAAAGTGAGAGATAACATTAACAGCGAGCGTACATTCGGTCAGAGAAGTACCGGAATTTATAGCTTTACGTTGATTCAATCAATCAATAAAATCCTTCTTTCGTCCAAGCCAACTTAAAAATCAGTTTATGGTTAAATATTTACAATAACATTTGTGGCATCCCGTTGCGGGTGCACATATTCGTTGCAGGTTCTACATGCGATATTCCGTCTATGCATATGAAAGTTTTGGGTTAAAAAAAACGAAACATGGGATTTTGGTTGGTTGGACGAATGTAAAGTGGATGAAACCCTGTACATGTATTACATGTGTATAATCATTGCATAAAATCGAATAATGTTTCAATTTATTCTTTTATCCCTTGTGATTATGATTCGGAAGCATGTTGTGTTAATATCAGAACAGCAAATCAATAAAATGATCAAAAGATTTAATGAAAATTAAAAGAAATTATTATTATGTCAAAAATTAAAATAAATCGAAACATCAGAGTTTCTTCATAAAAATTGCCAATTCCTGGTCCAAATTAAAGTCCGATTTGCACCCTGCCTTCGCTTTCGATGTTCCAACAGCTCCGCCACATTTAATTTGGACCAATTCCTGGTCCAAATTAAAGTCCGATTTGCACCCTCCCTTCGCTTTCGATGTTGCAGCAGCTCCGCCACCACCGTCTAAATAAATATTTAATTGCTCCATTTTAGTAAAGATTGTATCTAAGAAATTTAAATTTTTTTTCTAATTTTGGCATCATAATTGGTAAAAGAGAAGCATGAATCTTTTCAGCCCTGAAAAGTGGCAAAATATGAGCATAAAATAGTTTATGCCACAAAATATTGGTCAAAATGCCTAATATACTTAAAGAATGCTCGGAAGTTTGATGAAATGTGATCTAAAAATATAAGACTATTGCTCAAACAGCGTTAAACATTTTTACAAGATATTTGCATATCAGAAAATTTTTTTAAAGATGAAAAGAATTTTATATTTCCTTATATCGATGGCCCATGATTAGGAATCACTGGAGAAAATTTGCATATTTTTCTTTAAAAAATTTTAATTAATTTTTCTTTTGAAAATATGAAGCGAAAAGATGATGATCTCAGCATTTTTGCATGTTCATTTGAAATCATAAAAATGCAAAATATGAGCAATATATTTCCTTTAAAAAAGTCGAAATATGATGAATATAGGCCTGAAAACTTGATAAAAATTTATGTCATTGACTTTCAAATAAGCTTTTTTTTTGTATTTTTTTCAAACGGTATTGAATACGCAAAAAAAAATATGAATTCTTGGAAAAGTACGAGCATAATTATGAGCTATAGTCACTTTAGGAATCAAAACCAAACTCACTTTGCAGCTCCTTGTACTCCTTGGGTGTCTTCTGCACATCCGCGGATTTGTACTTCAGCTTCAATCGCTTCTCAATGCTACTAGCGCCATAAACGTGGAAGCTATAGAATGAAATAATTTATATTTTCTAGATTGCAAAGAATATAGAAAATATTTTTTCTCAAACTTAATTATTACGATTATTACGAAATGCTTTTAATAAAATTTCTAAGTTTGCTGATAAAAATTCCAACTTTGCAAATTCACAACCTCCTAGTTCTCTTAAAAATTCATGTTTTTACTTGTACCGTTTGTATTTGGAAGACTTTGATCGCCCGCGATTGCGCTCACGCTTGCTCTTGATTTTGCTATGGGCCTTTTTCTTTTCCGCAACAAACGGTGAGCTGATCGAATCTGGCTGTTTTTATATGGATTTATTATCATATAGTAAAAATATATTGAGATTTCTTTTTGAAATTTTTGAACATTTTAACTTTTTTGGTGTTGTTTTGAAAGATTTTTTTAGACTAAAAACCTACGTTTATGCGTTGAATTCGATCACAAATGCTCGTCTTTCCACCACCAATTGATCCTGCATTAACTTCTTCGGTTACCATGCGAAACTTGATTTCTTGACCTTAAAATTATCAAAAAATTGTAAATATGGATAAGATGGATATATCTGTCTTATTAAAGCTTTTTTTTTTGGATTTTTGAGGAAGTATGTTTAGAAAAAAGGCTTGGTTTGGTGCAATTTTCAAATTCATCATTTTAATAAATAAAAAAAAACAAAAGCCTCTTAAACCCACCATCAATGGCAATATTCTTGAATTCGCGCAAAATTTGAGATGCTGATTGTTGGTCGGTGAACATTTCAGCAGTACCCATGCGGGTGCCCATTTCGCTATATTGCATAGCTATCCCAAAAACATTAAAAGCTTGGAAGAGTTCCTTAAAAAAAGCCGCATAAATAATAGCAAGAAAAATAAAACAAAAATGACCTGAAGATCTATAGTGAGCATCGAATCGGGTAAATTTGAAATTTGAAGTTTGACCATCTCTCCAGAAGTTCCTTTTCCCGGATGTGCAATCTGGTTTCTGATGGAAACACCTTTCTGGAAAATAAATTTTATTAAATTAAAATTCTTCTGTTATATAATTTTTATACTTTTATTCTTTAAGATTAAAATTTTATAAATATTTTTAAAAAATAAATTTAAAAAATTAGTTAGATTTTCAGAAAAGATTAAATTTCAATAAGTGCAATTTTCAGAAAACGAGGGTCTGATTGGGTTCAGTGACATAACAAACGATGATTTAAAAATATTTATTTTCGGGATACTAATTAGTAAGGAATGCTTGTATAATGAAATTTTCTAAATTTACAGCATATTTAATTCTTTCTAGGCTTTTTATAACCTTGAATATATAATTAAAAAAAAATTTAGAAAAAATTTTCGTTTTGGTGGGAAAAATGGAGAAATTGCCACCTTTTCCATCTTCAGCTTCTCTGGTATCGCCATCTGATCCAAATGCTCCTTCATCTGATCCAAATACTCCGCTTGTTCGCTCGTGGTAAGATTGGCTATCTGTAAAAAATTGCCAAAAAAATTATAGGGGGGGGGTGGCAGTTTAACCTCTCTTGCCGTCTTATGCCACTCATTTTGGGCCGATTCAGATAAA
>LDKF01000474.1:2837-34159 GCA_001026735.1 Rotylenchulus reniformis
GATCTTTGTCATAACAGGATTTGGTAGACACTAGGGCAGGGATGGAGTCAATTTACGTATTTACGATTTTCGATCACTTAAATTTTTCAATTTTTTCGAACCCTGAAGCCTCGATTTTTTTCATCGCCAATCGACAATATCCCTGTGTTCTAGAATAGTTTTAGGGACCCGAAAACATTCAGCAGGACCCAGCAAATCTAAACTTCATATTCATGCTAGGAGGGGGCTTGGAAACAAGGCCTTCCTGGATTTTTAGAGTTTTTCACATTTCACTTCGTAAACCAACCTACTTGAAGTTGAGCATACCGCCGACGGTTCATCAATTCCCTGCCAATCGATCTTATCAGATCTGATCAGTGTTGGGCCACATCGATTCGATCATGCATCAGAGAGCCTTGCTAATCCTGAAAAAACAAAAAATAAATAAAAAAAAATTGAGAGAGAAAACAAAACCCATTAAAAGGCTTAAAAACCCATGGTATTTGGGCCGAGAAATCGAGAAAAGTTTTTTAGCAGATTAAATTTCCAAAAAACTTTTATAATTTAGAGGGGCAAGGAGGTTCAGAAGCAAAAATGAACCCTCCTTGGTGGGTTTTCAAAAAAAAAAAACTGGCCCAACATCACTTGGCCAAAAAAATCATAAAGGATTTCCTGAAGGTGGTTGGCCTTTTTTCAAAAATTCACGGGCCAAGGTGCCAAAAATCTATTTTGCTTTTTTTTTGGAACCCAAATTTTCTTGGATTTTTGGCCCCTAGAAATTTGGTTCCAAAAAAAGGAAAAATTCAGCAACGAATGTTTCAAATATTTGTCGCGGACAAAGACCAGTTTGTCAACGACATTTGGAGGGATGTCCCGGACATCTGGCGACCATCGGCGGCATTGGATGAATGAATGGTCCTCGGGTCCCAGGGGCCCCAAAGGGTCCAAAGATCGCTGGGAACCACCGTACCCCATTCATTGGCCCTGTGAAAATCACGTGGACAATGGGGGATTATGCCCAGCACATTGACAGTGGGAAGAATTGGACCAAAAATGCAAATTTTGTACTATTTGGCGAGTTGGACCCTTCTGCTGCTGGATTATTGGAACTTTTAGGGACCATTTATTGGTTTCAAAAAAAACTTTTAGATTTCAAATTTTTTGAATTTTTATAAGCTTTTCTGGGCGCTTATTTTCAAAAAAAAAATTTTTAGGAAATTTTGAATTTTGACCCCGATACTTATTCGACTATTTCCGAAATTGGAATTTTGCGAAAAAATTTCACCCGAATGTCTCCGATTGGCGGAAGTCGCAGAGCAGAAACTTCTGCGTCAAATGACGCCAATAACTCCTGGATCAGCTGAGAAAAACTGCCATTTTCCGCCGGAGGGGATCCCTGTCAAAACTCGTGGATGGCGAAGTGCGCAATGACATGGTCTGTTGGCGGAGGGAGGAGGTTCGAATCCCTTAGAGAGTAATCAATTTTCATGCCCCTTTAAATATGGAATTGGACAATATGGCCTAAAGGATTGGGTTCATTGCCAAAAAACCCAAGTAAATAAATTGGTGATAAATAGGGAACGGATAGTTATGCATTATAAATTGGCAAAATATGCGTATAAAATATGCTCAAAAAAGCCAAAATATGCATTAAAATTGACCAAATTTCATATAAAATATGCTTAAAATTAGTTTAAAAATGCAAAAAATAATTATTTCTACAAGCAAAACAGTAATTTTAACGAATAAAGATTCATGTTGTCGATTTTTATTCCTCAAATTTGAAATTGTCATGAAAATGCTGAAAATCGAAAAATGATAGACACAAAATGACTAAAAATCACAATTAGGCACGAAATGGTGAAAAATTACAAAGTCAACACAAAATGCTAAAAACGCCAAAAAAATATATATATAAAAATTATGAAATTTTGTTAAATTTTGCCCAAAAATCGCAAAATATGCTCGAAAATGCCAAAATATGCAAATATGCTCCAAAATCGCAAAATATGCAAAAATATGCAAATTAAAAATCACTCTAGAAGGTTCTAATCAAGTGGAAAATGCGTTTTTCGTGGTTATTTCGGCGTTCTGATGTCAGGAAAAAATAGGCATTTGCCTAACTATCCGGTCCCTAGTGATAAATGCCCAAAATTGTGCCAAAAAGTACCATGTTCCCCTCCCCGAACTTACATCGATCGTACAGCCGAAGGTTCAAAAGTCACATGGCGATCACAGGATCACTGATCAGCAGTTGAGGAGGGGAGAGAATACGGCGGGATTGGCCCATAAAATCCAATTTGGAACTGTTGAAGCAGAAGAATTTGTTCCATTTTCGCCTCTGAAACTGCAGTTGGAATGCCTAAATTTTGTGACTTGGCACTCAATTTTTAAAATTACATTTTTTTGTTGGGTAATGTCCTAGGTTTCATGAACAAATGGAATTTTTAATGAAAGTTTGGGAGGAAGAATAATTTGGAATTTTCTCACAGGATTTTAAGGAGAAAATTATTATTTTTTCATATTTCACAATGAAAAGGGGATGATCTGATCCGAGCACCTGGGCACCTAGAGGACTGATCAAGATCAATAATCCCTTTAGAAAGATCAGGATCCGACCACAATAAAGCTCATTTTTCCATTTAATGTAATTTTATCAGATTTGTCGGAAACAAATTTTAAAAAGGGCGTATCAGGATCCGACCACAATAAAGCTCATTTTTCCATTTAATGTAATTTTATCAGATTTGTCGGAAACAAATTTAAAAAAAAAACAAATTTTAATCACGATGATGGCCAGATGATGGGTGCGCAGGTTGGCGATGGAATCAGAGATCATTTTTGGTGATCGGATCAGCAAGTGGAATTGCAAATTTTGGCTCCGAAAATTTCGAAATTTTAGGGACCAAAAAGTGTTTATTCGTGGATTTACGAGTCTTTTATGGGAGGTGGTCCACGATGGGCTGGTGAAAAAGAACCTGTATGGTATGATTTTCGCGAAAACAGAATCATAAATGCAATAAAAATCGGGAATTATTGTCGACGACGGATGGATGGGCCATAAATATGAATGGTCGTGTTTATTTATTTATTTGTTTGGCCCATTCTCCTCCTCCGGGTAAGGCCCATTATCATCTCGCTCTGCTGATGCTGATCGACGGGGGGAACAAAATGTGATTTGTTTTGTGTAAAGAAAGTGAAAGAAAAAGACAAAATGCGTTTTTATGGCTAAAAATTGGAAAATTTTGTAAACATTTCCTCCTTTTTTAGGGGTGTATTTTTGGATATTTCCTGTCGGGATTAGAATTAGTTAGAACCCATGAATTGCCAAAATCCATTTCGAAGGAACAATCGAGTTTAGCCTCTTTTTTCTTGGTATTTTAGCCTATACTTTTTGTAATAATAGCCAGTGATAATAGCCAGTGATATATGATTTAAATATTGCATTCATAATGTATTGTTTGGCATTGTGCCCTATTTCATAATTGTATGGTTTGTATTGTCATTCCATTGTAATTTCTTGTAGCAATCACTATTAAAGGAAAGGGTGGGAGTAGTGATACGTATAATAAACCCGCCATTTCCCCCTATAATTCAGTTCATTCGTTCATTGTATTTTCCCTTGCTCCATAAATCTATTCTTCCATTCTATTTTCTTCTTTGGGCAGCACTAGGGGTTGTCCAACAAATTAGTACTTGGTAGCACCGGATGGTTGCAAGCTATATAGGCTGCAACCGATCCAACCTCAACAACAAAAAGATTATTCGGAGTAAAGCTTCGAATAAATCAATATCAACAGCATCGGACCAGACAATGGTGAAAAACATCTACAACTCAAAGTTCACCGATTCTCCGCTATCAATGCAGCTCCGTGAAACTACACGCCGAAAGCTGAATCAAAATCAAGGGCAATGGGCTAGAGGCAATGATGAGCAACAAAGCACCAGCGATCGGTGGCATGTTGAGCATGCAACTGATCAAACCCAGCTGGATAGCGACGCCGAAACCATTGTTCAGAAACCCAAAGCCAGATCTAAAGGATCAGCAAAAGCAGTGACGCCAGACTGGGCGCAGGAGATGCGAGAAATTATGGTGCAACAATCAAAGTTGTTGATGGAAACGACTAAAGCACAGAATTGTCGGATTGATCGTATTGAGGACGCAATACAGAAAATTCAGGTTGGTGAGCGAAATTTAGGATTCGACAACAGCAGTCAATCGAAGCATGACAAAAAATGCAGTCCGGCGACAGAAACAAAATCGGATGGAAGCAACCATAATTGTTCGCCAATCAACAGCGAATTCTTACTTCAACGAATCGCGGAAGCATCGGAGGGAGCGAGAGTTGCATCAGAGTGCACTCAATTCGCTCAGATCCAGGCAACTTTACAGAAGTTGACCGGCACCGAAGGACGGACTAGGCTCAAGGCCTATTTTGCTGGATTCGAGGCAGTCACGAACGGGTGGAGTTCTGAACAACGTGCCATTCTGCTCTCAACAAAAGTAGTTGGACAAGCCAGGATCACATTTGATGGGTTGACAGAGGAGGAGCAAAGTAATTATGCGCAGATTAAGTCTGCCATGATGAACGGAAACTCGAGCATCGAATCGATTCGAATTGCGGCCCAGAAAAGGCTGATGGATGGGATCACGCCACGCCCAAATGAAGATCTCAGAGAATTCGGAATGCGTCTTCTAGGAGCAGTCCGAGATGCAAATTTGCCAGCAACATCGGAAGAATCAATACAGGAAACTGCATGCGCTCACTTTTTGCGGAGTATCAAGGACAGGGTCATCGCAAGTTCACTCACCTTGATGAGAGGAACAGTTCCCTATCATGAACTCATCGACAAAGCAGCAATCCTGAGTGAAAATATGTCATGGTCTTCAAAGAATTGGCATGGAAAGAATTTGAACAACGATCGGGAAGTTCAGGATTTTGGACAATCAAAACCGGATGATCATCAAAAGCAAGAAAATTTCAACCACAATGGGGGTCGAAATTCTTGGAAACCGATGTACAACCCACCTTTTAAAAAGACTGGTGGAAACAATCAGCCTTTGGGCAATAGCCGAGAAAATGGACGCGGAAATGTCCTTCAGACCCATGACAATTGTGCATTGCCACCAGAAGTCTATCAGAGCATCAGAGACAGTATGGACGAAGAAGGCCATATTTCGGCGATGACCGCAGCGATGCCTGGAGCTCAGAAGACAATCTTTGGTGCTCCTACAGGGAGAACTCTTACCACCAGCGTCGAAATACATGGCACGGAAGTGCTATCACTCGTGGATAGCGGTGCTAACATGAACACAATCACGAAATTATGCCTTGCAAAGATCGCATCTAAAGCCAAATTGCGGCTGGAGGATATGAACATGCATCCACCTTACCATGAAAAATCCAAAATCGCAAATACGGGTTCCGTGCAATTTCTAGCTGGAGTTTCGCTACCAGTATCTAGACTCGGGCTAGATCCGGTATGGGTTGAGTTCCATGTTCCAGAAACTGCTCAACCATTTCCTATAATAATTGGGACTGCAGCCTTGGGTTCATTGGGCTTCAAAGTGATCGACACGTTGACTGCAGTGGATATGCTCACCTCTACGAAGTACACACAATCCCAAGAACAGAATGCGATAATCGCCTCGGTCTTTTCTGACGTGTCTATCAAGCCATTTGCTGAAAGTTTGGTGAAAGTCAAAAGCGAAAATCTTCCGGACGGCGATTACGTCTTCACAAACTCGGTAGAGCCGGGTTCCGACGCAGTTGTATCTGTCAAGGATGAAAAGTTCGACATTGCTTTACGGAACACAGGAATTCTGAAGCTCGAATGTCCTAAGGGTATGATACTTGGGGACCTTACCCCGGTGGAAAAGAGCCTTGCGGGAGAAGAAATACTGTCGCAGATGACCGATCCATTCATAGCCAACGCAATCGTTGATGATCGTACGGAGACCCTGCTACAGAAGATCAGTATTTCTGAAAGGTCCGCAGAAGAAATTCGGGAAGTTGAAGCACTTTTGGATGAATTCAATGATGTCTTTGCCCTCTCCGACGAAGAATTGGGCCAAACACCTGCCGTACAGCACAAAATCGAATTAACGGACTCAAGACCGATCCGGGTCGCGAGACGACCCATTCCATTTGCCCTGCGTGAGCAAGTGGCAAAAATGGTAGATGATTACCTTCAACGGGGGGTGATCCAACCATCGTCGTCTCCATATTCGAGCCCGGTGACCATTGTGAAGAAAAAAGACGGAAGCTTACGTTTCTGCGTGGACTACAGACGATTGAATGCAGTTACCAAGAAGGATGCCTATCCAGTTCCGGACATTGATTCGATGTTGCTATCATTCGGGAAACGGAAGTATTTTTCGTCGCTGGATCTGCTGTCAGGGTATTGGCAGGTGAAGATGGATCCAGCCAGCATGGAAAAAACCGCATTTCCGACTGAGCAAGGGCTTTTCGAATTCACGGTCATGCCATTTGGGTTGACGAATGCGCCCGCAACTTTTGAACGCCTAATGGAATGTATTATGCGAGGTTACATCGGGAACTTCGTGTATGTCTACTTAGATGATGTCCTTGTCGCTTCGGAGTCATGGACAGACCACATCGACCATCTCAGGAAGGTCTTTCAACGTCTGCGAGAAAATAGATTGAAACTCAAACCTAGCAAATGCAAGATTTTGGCTGAAGATATTGAATTTCTCGGTCATAAATTGACGCGTGATGGCCTTAAAATGAATGAAGAAAAGATCAAGGCAATCAAGGAATTTCCAACGCCACAAAACGTCAGAGAACTGCAACGATTTCTCGGCTTGGCAGGATATTACCGCAAATTTATCCGAGGATTTGCAATAATTGCGAAACCATTACATCATCTCTGCGGTAAAGCCGCTTGGGAATGGTCAGAAGGAAGTCAAACTGCGTTTGAGACGTTGATTGTGAAGATCTGCGAAGACGTCACGTTGAAATTACCCGATTTCCAGGCTGCTCGGGACAATCCCGATCGTTCATTCGTGATCCAAACAGACGCGAGTAAACTCGGTTTAGCCGGTATACTCAGCCAACAGGATGAGGAAGGACGCATACGACCGATCTACTTCGTCTCCAGACTCTGCCAAGGAGCAGAATCACGATATGCGGCCACGGAGCTTGAGGCTCTAGCATTGCGATTTGCTGTGCGGAAATTTGGTCCGTACATCATTGGAATGAAGACAATCGTCGAAACCGACCACTCTGCGTTGGTTCAGATGTTCACAAATCCGAAGGATTGCGGAAGCAGCCGAATCAACAAGTGGGCGATGGAAATTTCCTCGAAATATGACCTGGAAATACGCCATAAGACTGGGAAAAGCAATGCAGCTGCTGATGCTCTAAGCAGAAACATCGCCATCACCAACCTTTTACTCTCCGCTCAGGCTGAAATTCCACTCGGGGGAAAAATCAGTCGAGAAGAATGGATTGTTAACCAAGAAAATTGTGAGTTTGGTGATGTATTAAAGTACATAACCAACAGAGAACTTCCGCTCGAGGTCATCAAGATACAAAAGGCACTCAGTAATCTTGGGCAATTTTCAGTTATCGACAGATGCCTTTACTTCACGGACCCGCAAAAAAATGAGCTGCGACTCGTCGTACCTGAAAAATACCGCAAAGAAATTTTCCACGAAGCCCATGCAGGTCCTATAGGGTCGCATGCGTGTGGTCAGCGGATTTACGATCAGTTAAAAAGGAAGTTTTTCTGGACGAACATGCGTGCCGACTGCATAAAATGGTCACAGAACTGTCCCATCTGCGCTTTTTGCCGCGAGCCGAGGAAGAACACTCCACCGCTGCAACCAATCGTGGTGACTCGACCATTTGAATTGGTTTGCCTCGACATTCTACAGCTCGGCCTTACACCTGACGGCAACAAGTACGCGCTGGTGATCATTGACCACTTTACGAAATATCTCATTGCCGTTCCGCTGCGTACAAAATCCGCAGACGAAGTTGCGAGGGCATTCGTTGAGCGCGTGCTCTTGGTCTACGGTGCACCGATGAAGATTCACTCGGATAAAGGCCGAGAATTCACGAATTCTACAGTCGAGCATATCTGTAAGGTTATGAACATTGAACAAAGCACCACTGCCGGGTATAACCCGAGAGCAGTTGGAATTGTTGAACGTGCAAATCGTGAAATAATCATGATGCTTCGGAAAAAGTGTGTTGTGCCGGCTGAGTGGGATCTTCGATTACCATTCATCACTTTCGCGTACAATACTTCCGTCCATTCTTCGACAAAAGAAACTCCCTATTTCTGCATCAAACCCGTACTGGGCTTAAACGGTAGGTAGCATCTAGGATCAGAAATAGGAATGGTTATAGAACCATAGCTACTTATGTTTCGACAACAACGGCTTTTATGATTCTTGTACTAGCTCGTACAATTCGTACTTGAGCTTTTCCGAGCAGTCCTTAAATTCTTCTATTATGACAAAAATAAAAAAGTCATTGCCGCAAAGTATCAGCTTGGCGAACGTGTAATGGTTTACGACCCACGAGTAAAAAACAAGTTGAACTGGCATTATCTAGGGCCTTATCGCATCGTTGACCTTGAGGGTAACAATGCAAAAGTTCGCTTAGTCGATCGGCCTAACGGAAAGTGTGATTGGGTTCCGGTTGATCGCCTTTGTGCCATCCCGGAGGGATGTGAACTTCCACCAGGGGGAGGAAAAGTACGTGAGCGACTTGTAGGGCATAATAATTGTTCCGCTTCGGTAACTTCTTGCTACAAAGTTGGGTTGAGCCCAATACACTTCTTCCATGATGTCTCGGGTGTGCTCAGCTCAATCTCGCCGTGCCGATGATCTGGTTGTGTGCTGATGATCCAGATGTGCCTATGGATCTAGATGTCTAAGAAATCGGCGCGTGGAAGCACCTCAATAGAAGGGGGGATTGTAATAATAGCCAGTGATAATAGCCAGTGATATATGATTTAAATATTGCATTCATAATGTATTGTTTGGCATTGTGCCCTATTTCATAATTGTATGGTTTGTATTGTCATTCCATTGTAATTTCTTGTTCGTTAGTGATAATTTCCTTTCCCACCCTCATCACTATGCATATATAAACCCGCCATTTCCCCCTATAATTCAGTTCATTCGTTCATTGTATTTTCCCTTGCTCCATAAATCTATTCTTCCATTCTATTTTCTTCTTTGGGCAGCACTAGGGGTTGTCCAACAAATTAGTACTTTTTCCTTAATTTTTGTATCTCAAGGGTCAGATTAATGCACTTTTTATGAGAAAGAAATTTTTGGAATTTTTTTGGATTATTTTTTGGCCCCTACAGGGTGCGGATAAAGTTCCCGGACAAATTTGTTTCCACGAAGTCCGATATTTAAAAATGGATTTTCTGGAAACATTGGGGCGGAATTTCACAGATCTTTCAACCCCTCCAGAAACTGTGATTTTGGTAAAAAAAATCCAATTTTCTCCGTTTTTGGAGAGCCTGTCTGCCCCGATTTCATAGCATACAATTATTCTCCATAATTTCAAATCAGCGGGTGGTGAAGCGAGGTTGTCTGCTGCCCTAAATAATTTATATTCCACATCGGCGAAGGGTGGCGTGATCGGCGGGTGATTCCGTGTGTTGGAATTTTTGAAAATTGGCGAGGGATTCATATGGATGGAAACCCAAAAAAATTTGGATGGGGGGTGGGGAGAAAAATATTAAGTTGAAAAATGAAAAATTTCCATGAATTTCTACTTTTTTAGGGTGAATCTTGATAGCCAAATTTTTTTGAAGGGCTAAGGAGTTCAAATTAGAGATCGTCATTTTGAGAAAAAACACGTACCAGTGTCACGAACCAGTAGGCAAGGGATATATCACGTGAAAAGTACGGTACGTGAGCTAGCACGTGTCATTTAATAAAGTATAACATGGTTCATGAAGTACGTATACGTACTACGGTACTTGGTCGACCTATTGGTTCAAAAGGTTAAAAATTTTTTTAAAATTTACACCTTATGGTGTAAAAGTGATTAGATCCATGGCCCGACTGGGTTCTTCGAGCCCTACCATTTTTCCCAAGGAAAGGACAATATGTAAATTTGTGTACTTTTCCCATTTTTCAAAAATATTTTTAATTTTTCCCCAATCGAAATTGACTATCCCCTGATTTTCAAAAATTTTCATCATCACCCGCTACCGACATCGCCGATGGAATAATATTTATTCGGGGCACCAGACGACCTCGCTTTTTTTTGCACATGATTTGTAAATTTGGTGGAGATTTGCATGTTTTCGAAATCGAGGGAGGGGGCCTCTCTAAAACGGAAAATTTTTTGGATTTTTGCCAAAAATCCCAACCTTCTGATGAGAAATTAAATCCTTATTGGCCAAATGGATTTTTCCTGTTAGATTAGGACCATCCAAAAGGTCAAAAATTGGATTTCCTAAAAAATCGGAATTATTAGCCCCTTTTTCTTTGACTTTGGCCTGTATTTACATAATGTTGGATCTCAACCTTCTTTTAGGGTCTTAAAGAATTTTTTGAAATTTTTCTGGACTACTTTTTGGCATCTAAAAGTTTTTCTATGAGGTGTGATCTTTAACAATCTCAAATCAAGGATATTGGTTTTAAAATGCGAATTTTCTCCGTTTTTGGAAAGCCTGTCTCCCCCGATTTCATAACCCATAATTATTCTTCGTAAAATTTTCGCAAATCAGCGGGTGGAAAGGCGAGGTTGTCTGGTGCCCCAAATAATTGATATTCCATCGGCGAAGGTGGTGTGATCGGCGGGTGATTATTCCGTGTGTTGGAAATTTTGAAAATTGGCGGGGGATTCATATGGATGGAAACCCAAAAAAATTTGGAATTTTACAAGATATTGTGTGGGAAGGAAATCCGATGAAAAAATCAAAAAAATTTTTTTGGGTTCCTGCTCTTTATAGGGAGGTTAAAAAGTGGAAAAATAAACCTTTAAAGCTAATTTTGCGGAAGATCTAGAAAGGATTCAAAATGATCAGGTTGTCTAACCTTCAGAAATCCACTACCCATGGTCATAAAATGCCAAATCTTGATAGCCAAATTTTTTTGATGGGCTAAAGATAAAGAGTTCAACAGGTTCAAATTTTGAAAATTTGCATCCCATAGTATAAAAGTGGTGATCCAGCAGGTTCATGATCCGGTTCGATCGATGTTGTTCTTCCCTGACGAAGGACAATTGTGCAATTTTCTGAATTTTTCAAAAAAAATTTCTTTCTCCCCCCTAAACAAAATCAGCTACCCTTCAATTTTCAAAAATTTTCCATCGGAGTCGATCACCTGCCGTCGCCATCCCCGATGGATATTTACATATATTTGGAGCACCAGACAGACGACCTTGTCTTTCACATGATTTATAAAATTTGATGGAGATTTGCATATTTTCGAAACCGAGGGAGGGGGCCTCTCTAAAACGGAAAATTTTGGATTTTTGCCAAAAATCCCAGCTTCTGATGAGTAAATTTCCATGAAAATTCGTCTCGATTTCCCAAAAAAATTCATCGTCGTAGGTTGATTCTTAGGGATTGAAGTTGAGCAAAAATCCAAAAAAAAAATCTATGGTTGAGATTCACAAATTTAAGAAATTCAGGCCAAAATCCAAGAAAAAGGGGTGCTAATAAGCTCGATTTTCTTGGCAAATCCAATTTTGGCTCTTTTGTCGTCATAATTCGACAGGAAAACATCCAGAAATCAGCCTAAAAAGGGTGTCAAAATTTCGTAATTTTATTTTTAGGAAATTTTGTAATCTTTGGCCATAAAAATGTATTTTTTTCCATTTTTCGCTTTCGTATTACACAAATCGTTCACATTTTCCCCGCTGATCAGCAAAGCGATAAACACGTTATACATATACATTGCGATGTTAATGGCCCTTACACAGGAGGATGATGGGGGCCAAGCAAACAAACAAGGCCATTATGGTGGAGGCATCCATCCGATTACATCCGATCATGACATCCGTCGTCGACAATAATTTTTTTATGGGTTTTACGATTATGTTTTTCGCGAAAATTGTACAGGTTCCCTCTTCAGCGATAGGAAAATTTGCTGGAACACTCATAACATCCGCAAAACCACCAACTTTTGGGTCCAAACGTTCCATTTTTCGGGAAAATTTGTGTTATTTTCATGTCCTTTTTCTGGTCTGATCAGATCCCATCATCCCTGTATTTTTGCCCAATTGTTTGAAATTGCTAAATTGGACAATTTTTGAAATGAAAAAAAAAGATTTGTTCGATTGGGGGTCGGATCGGGAATCGGGTTCGCAGATCAAGGCAATTTGGTGAATTTTACCTGTAAAAATCCCACGGAAAAATTCGAGATTTCCTATTTTTTTTGCAAATTAAATAAATTATCGGAGTATACATAATTCCATTAATAAATGTACATATTCCGACTCCATTTTCAGAGGCCAAAAATGCAACAAATTTACCAATTTTGGACCTTCTGGCCTATTCTACAGTACTCTCGGCACTACTTAAAAAACGTTACTTTTTGAAAACCCACTAAAAGGGTCCCCCCTTTTGGGCAAAAATGAAAAAAAAAATTTTTTGCTTTTTTCCAATGCTTTTGCTCAAAAAGTAGTTAAAAAAGGTAAAAAATGCAAAAAAATTTTTTTTGGTTTTCAAATGAAAAGGTTCCCCCCTGTTGAATTTTGGGTTTTCAAAAAGTAACGTTTTTTAAGTAGTGCCGTACTCTCTCCCTCTTCTTGGTTCTGGCCAATTCTACCGTAATCTCTTCCTCTACTTGGTTCTGGCCAATTCTACCGTACTCTCTCCCTCTACTTGGTTCTGGCTAATTCTACCGTACTCTCTCCCTCTTCTTGGTTCTGGCTAATTCTACCGTACTCCCTCTTCTTGGTTCTGGCTAATTCTACCGTACTCTCTCCCTCTACTTGGTTCTGGCCAATTCTACCGTACTCTCTCGTTCTGATCACCACTGATCATGTGGCCCACCATATGTGACTCAACCCCATTGGACCTTTGGCGCGGTACAGTAATACAGTAAGTGAGGTGGGGCCGATGGAATGGTACAATTTGGTACAATTTTGGGTGGGATACTGTATCACCAAACAGTCTCCTAGGGGCATTTTTCGACGCGGATTCTCTGGGGCAGAATATTTTGGCCCCTTGAAAACCTTGAAAACACTATTAGGTATTGGGAAAGCTTATAGCCATTCAAAATAAGTTTTCCCCGATTTTCGTGATTCTAGGACAGAGATGGTATCGAAAATTTTCAGAAAAAAGGACATCAGGGGGAAAAATAAAGGATTTCACTGGGGAAAATTCTCAAAATAAAGGATACTTTTTAAAAATATAAAAAGTCCAACTATAATCAATTTTTCATTATATTTCAGCGTAAATTATTTTTTTAATGCAAAAAAACATCCAGAGTGCCTGATTTCTCCTTAAGAAAAATCGTAATATTTTTAAATTTTTAAAGAAAATCCTCTATGTGGGGGTGGGGTACCGGCGGTCCCGATAGGGGCCGCCGGAGAAAATTTTGAAAATTTACTCACTTTTCCTTAAGAAAATTGGACATTTTTAAGGCATTTCTTGAAGAAAATCCTCTATGTGAGAGTGCCGGCGGTCCCGATAGGGACCGCCGGAAATTTTTTTTTGAAAATTTAGTCCTTTTTCCTTAGGAAATTAGTCATTTTTTGAATAAAATTTTCTAAAAATCCCAAAATAAAGGACAAAAGGAAACTCTTGGTCTGAAAAAAGGACAATCCTTAAAAAAAGGACAGATACCATCTCTGTTCTAGGACATGATTTTGGGGTTTTTCCCCCATTTTCTATTAAAAGTAAATAATTTTTTCAGATTTTCAAGGATTTGATGCGGTGATCGGGGATCAGTGGGGCTGAATAATTGATCAGACTTGCTGAAAAGGCCGATGGATAATGGATGAACGGGACACAATATCCAGGCCCAATGGTAAGTTGAGGAAATGGAAAAATTATTTACAATTCCTAAACCAAGAATTGTTTCCCAGGTCCTGTCCTCGGGTTAGGTCCATCAAAGCAAAAAAAAAAATCTGCAGGCCTTGGAATAGATAGCCGCTGAAAAATCGAAATTTCGCTGCTAAAGAAAACGAAAATTATCATTTCAGGCCAAAAAGTAAATTGACTCTATCCCAGCCCTTAGCTTGGTCTAAATCTCTAAATCCAAACTATCACCGATCTAATCCATCACCACCCATCACCTAAATGCCATCTAACTTTTTTAAGGAACAACTTTATGGCGTGAACTTTTTATATCAAAAACGATAGAGCTACTATAGAGCTATGGTTTAAGCGCGTTTCTTGAAATTGGCCAAGGGGCCAGGAAATTATGGCCATATTACTGCAAAATTGGCCAAAAACGACTGGTTTGGCCATAACTTTCTGGCCACTTTGCCAATTTGAATAAACTCGTGCCTAAACCAAGTACTTTAATAGCTCTATCGTCTGATATAAAAATCACTCAATAGAATTTTATCTAAAAAAAATTTAGATGGCATTTAGTAGTTGAATACTGATAGATTAGGTGGATGATGGATTGGGGGAGGAGGACCCCTGGTGCCTACCAAATCCTGATCGGGGATGGGGGGGGGATGTGATCAATCGGTCCAATCCCAATCCAAATCCGTTTGGATCTCATCAGGGAAAGAGGCAATAAATCTCACGGGGGGAGGAGGCAGAAATGAAAAAGGTCCAACCAATTCGGCTTCCCTGACTCTGTTCTTTGGAGCAAATCACTTTTCGGGGGGGGGGGGGGGNGGGGGGACGAATTGGCGGCCGATTTTTTTACCCCTTCCCCCCTCACATACTAAAATTTATAAGAAAGGAAATAGGGAAGCAGGGCTTCGAACCAGGGGATGGAGGCGATTTTCGGCAATTTTTCCCCACCGAACTCTCGGGTTTTTCGATTGTTCGTACCCACCTAGGACGTCATTTTGAGGCATTTGGGACAAAAAAATATTTTTTGGAAAACTTGACCAAAATTGTGGATACAAACTAGACAAGTACCCTGAAATTTCGATTTTCCCTTTTGTCAACTGCTGATCAACCCCATCCCTGATATATGTACGGGTTTTGTTCGAATTCGAATCCCTTACATCATATTTCTCGCCCCTTACTACCCCCCTCCCCTTCTCCAGTGTTGCTCTGATCAGCATCGTTGGGCGGATAGAGAGAGATAGAGTAATGAGCAGATTCGTTGGGCGGATAGAGAGAGATAGAGTAATGAGCAGATTCCTCCCTGTCTGACCCGATGATCAGGTTTCGAAGGTGATCAGAGGGTCTCGGTCGATCGGTAGATTACAAAAAATCACCTCCAAATTCAAAATTAATCACTCTGATCGGGAAATTTTGGAAAATTGTTTACTAAAATTCCACTTTTCCCCTTAATTATCCAGATTTGCTGATGGGCCGGCCGGAACGAATATTTATGTGAGAACACAAATGGAACTATGTCATCATTGATCACATTTGGTCCATTCGTTGATTTTGCCGTTTTTATGTAAATGTGCCGTAGTACCAATATGGGAATTTCTTAGCTGAAAATTTAATTTTTAAGGTCTAAAATTTCATTAAAAAATTGAATGGACTACGGTACTGACTGTATTATTCCCCTTGAAACTAAATTTTCCTTGATCAGCGAAAGGGCAAAAAGCCCAGATTTTGATCAGAACTGATCGGATCACATGCTGGATGAGGGCATGCGGAAAAAGGAGCTTGTAAACCAGGTTTGATAGGCCATGAATGTTTTTAAGGTGCAAACCCAGTTCATCGCTAATTACTAATAATTATCCAATTTTAAAAATAAAATTATGACCTGATCTTGGCATCAAACGATAGAGTTACCAAGGATCTATTGTTTAAGCCCGAATTTGTTCAAATTGGCCAATTGGTTAGAAAGTTATGGCCAATTTTGTCGTTTTTGGCCAATTTTCAGTAATTTGGCCATAACATTGCAGCCACTTGGCCGTTTTGGAGAAACTCAGGCTTAAATCATAGCTCTTTTGATATCTCGATTGTTCGACCTAAGGATCACGCCATAACGTTGTTCTTAAGAAAAGTTATAGGGAATTAAGTTGACTGATATGAGTTGCGATATAGATTGGGCGAGACTCAAACGAAACATCGATTTTTGAACCCAAATCCATAGATATGATTTAGAATCAAGGTCACCAATTAAAAAAAAGCAATATATATCAAATTGAAATTTATTGAAAAGGGGTCAATGTCGAATAGGAAAATTGATCTAAGTATTGGAATTTTGATCAAAGTTGACCAAAATTTGTTAGCATTTAATTCGGAAATGGTCCAAAAAGGTCCAAAGTCCAAATTTCGACAATTCGAATCAGGATTGGTCTAAAATTTGGCCCATTTTCACCAAATTTTCGACACGTACCACCCTGTACCATCCATACCCCTTTGCTTCTCTGACCGTGACCCAATTCCGGTCTTTTCTGCTTCTCTGCCACATGATATCACTCTCTGTCTACGTTACGGTAACGCGCGCGTCCCCACATGCGGCCAATCATCGGGCGGCCACCGCGACTGAGCGCGTGCGTTCCCAGACGCTCCGCCCCCGCTCCGGGGGCTATAAAAGCCGCACATCGCCAGCGGAGCCATTCATTTTCGCGATTTTCGGGATTCTCACTTCCTAAAGCTCCTCTCCTCCCTTCCTCTCACTCTTCCTCCTATCATCATCCATATCTCTCTTCCCCACGTCGCGTTTTTCTCTACCCTCTCACCCTTTTACATACTTACCCCCTACTCTCTGCTCTGCCTCTCCCTCCTTTCCCTCCTCCTTTTTTTTTCTCCCATTCTGAGACTCTCTCAGCGTGATTACTCACCATTCTCTCCCTTCCTCCACATTTTCTCGCTCTACATGCTAACTATTGAAACATAACACATACATTTTCCCCTCCGTCCTCCTTCCTCGCTGTGGCGATGGCTCTCGTCCGCCTCTTCTTCCTCGTGTACATCCGGTTTTTACGTCCGCCGTCTCCTCCTCCTATTCTCTCTCCCACCCCGTCTCTTTCTGTTTTCCCTTTTCTCTCTCCTCTTCCCTTTCTCTTTCTCTCACAATTTTCCTCCACTTTCCTTCTCCTATCCCTAATTCCCTCTCCTTCCTCGAAACTCTCGAATACTTACCACCCCCCCCCCTCCCTCACCCTTCGTCTTCCGCATGACACTACACATTCTTCTCTTTCTCTGCCACTTCCATCCCATCCCATCCCATTCTCGGTCCATTTACCCGATTATCCCCCTCGCGTCATATGACCTTCTCCTCTTCCTCATCCTATATGTATGTATGTATGTATGTATGTATGTATGTATGTATGTATGTGAGAATGAGAATAGACCTTTTTAATTATTTGTCTATGTCCCTCATTTCGAAATCTCCCTTTCCAAGCGGACTAATGAGGGTTAGAGACGCAAAGGAAAGGCAAACAAAGCAGAGAAAGAAGAGCGAGAGAGAGAAACAGAAATAGAAAACAAGAGGAAAAGAGAGAGAATGAAGTGAGTGAGCATAGGAGAGAGTATGGAGTAGGGAGAGAGAAGTAGGAGATAACGAAAGATGATTGTGGGGCGAGAGAGATAGAGAGTATGAGAAGGTGAGAGAATAGGGAGAGAGAGAAGACCAGAGAAAAGGAAGAGAAAGATAGGAAGTTGATTGAATATGGGGAGAGAGAAAGTTATGAGACTAGGTAATGAGAGAAGGTGAGAGAGAAAGAGAGAGTAAATGGAGTGAAAGGTGAGAGAATAGGGAGAGAGAGGAAGAGGGAGAGAGAATGCTAGAAAGAAGGAAGAGAGAGTAAGAGAATGAAAGGAGGAAAGAATTAATCGAGTGACAAGCCAATTAATCAGCGTAAACAAATCAATTTAGCAAGCTCTGAGAGATTCAACACCATCTGGAACCAATCCTTGACCCTTAAAACTAGATCATATTGTCCATCAAATCAACCAGTTTCTTTTTCCATTGCTATTCAGGGCCATTCATGTTCATTTCCACATCCCTTTTTTCGTGACCGATTTTTTTCGACCTAATTTTCCGCGTTTCTTCATTAACTGATCAAACCCATAAATTTCCCGCAGTTTTCAGATCATTCCTTGTTGCCATCAACCACCTTGGTGCCTCCTCTCCCTCGTGTCTTCTTCTTCTTCTTGTCCTCCTCCTACCTCATCTCTGTCTGTTGTTGTTGTTGAGCCTTCACAACTTGCCGGGTCGAACTTTGTCTGTGTCGGGCGATTTCGGGATTGGTCTAACTAAGCGGACACATACAATTGGAATTGGTGAGGGGTGCATTGGGTTTGGGAGGATGATGGGACCATTACATTGTAAAATGGGCAAAATTTATTCTTAATTATTCTGGAATATTTGGCACTTTTTTCTCTATTGGCTCATATCTAGGGAAGGACAAATCAACTTGGCTAATTTAACATTGAGGAGCAATATTCAGAATGCCAAGTTTTGAATATCAATTTATGGCGGTGTCTTCCCATATGCCCACACTATTTCCGTCTTTTCCTTTTCTCTATCCATCACAGAAAAAGATGCAAATGCGCATTCGCCTAGTGGAGTCGCACGCGTCTCGTTCTCGTCTAGGCGTATGCGCCTCCATTATGCGCATGCGCGTCTTTGTCTGCTGAATAGTGTCTTCCTATATTCCCACACTATTTTCACATTTTCTTTTCTCTATCCATAACGAACGAAGACGCAGCTGCGCACTCGCATGCATAGCAGAGGCTTACGCCTCTCTCGTTGTCTAACAATCGCGAGTGCGCCGCCGTGCGCTGCGACTACGCCTATGCGAGTGCGCATCTGCGTCTTCATCTGTGATGGATAGAGAAAAGAACATATGGAAATAGTATGGGTATATGAGTCAGAGACCATGAAAAATTGTGTCGACGGCGTGGTATAGTGGTCTAGCACACAGGACACAAATCCTGGGATATGGGTTCGAATCCCGCGGTCGATAACATATGCTAAACTGGGAAACACATTCCTTCAACTAGTAGGCATTAGTCGAGTGGGATCAGAGGAATAAACAAAAAAATTAAATTAGTTTAAAATCAGCAAAAAGTTGCTTTGTTCTTCCCTAATCATCATATTAAATCATAATTAGAGACCGGACTTTTAGATTATAATTTTATTCATTTATTTATTTTATTTACAAATATTTAGATGGTTTTGAAGGATAAGTTGTGTTCACTATAGAGAATTTTGAATATTTTGGTCAAATTTTCCTCTCAAAAAACAATCTTACTTCATTAATGGTGATCGATTTTAGTGGCAAAAGATTTGTTAATTCTTGAAGTTATTTCGAAGATTTTGAGCTTGATAAGGTTTCCTATTTGGATAATATCCCATCAAATTAACGAAAAGTATTTCTAAAAGTCCGGTCACAATCTATTCATGTTGTGGTTATGCATGGTTGGTTAATCGGACCAAAATTAACTACATTTTTGAGTTAAATCAAAAATTTGTGGTCATATATGCGGAAAGAAAAACCAAACCAAAGGATAGTTAACAGGCCATGCGCAACATTGATCATGCATCATCTCTCGATTACTCATTTCTTGCTCAAAAAACATAAAATTGAACCCAAGCTCGTTTATTCCCTACGAACTACACTGATAACAACATTTCAGCTTTATTTTAATATTAATTTTTTAATCCCATTTCAGGTGGCCGTCGGCAACATGAACAAGCCAAACCGGAAGATTTCCTCCTCAGGCAATCAGCAAAACAGAGAAGGAACCACTTCAGAAGATCGGGACGCTGAAAAAGAGGTGGATCAAAAATCGTGAAATTAATTTCAGCCAATGATAATATTGATTAAGAAGCAGAAAAACAAGTTCAAGAATCCGGAATTTGTGTTGCCACTTCCTCAGGTCTTTCTTAATTTCCTGTTAATTTTGCCTTTATTTTCAGACCGAAGAATGGGCACGCAATGAACTGAAATGTGATGGAAAAAGATGCAAACGCTCAATATTGGAAGCCGAGCAATACATGCACCTGCTGCTTCAACTTGATGAATTGTGGTCGTCCGAACGGAGCGAGAAAGAGAACCTTAAGAAGGAAAACAGTGAGCTGAGCAAAGAAACAGTCGCAGTGAAGAGTGAATTGGTGAAGTTTGAGGAGAACAACGCTCATTTTGGCCATTTTGGCAAAGTGCTTCGGCAGAAGGATGAACAGATCGCTAACTTGAAGAGAGAACTCAAGAATAGCGTTGAAGAATTTGAGAAGAAGAAAAGAGAATATCGTCAAGAAGTTGATGTACTTGTAAAGGAGAGAGATCAGGCTCGCAATGAGATTGCTCAGAAATTGAAGGAACTCGAGGAAGAGCGAAATCAATTTAAGAAGGAAAGGGACGAAGCAATTTCCCAACGGGACCAAGAGATTGAAGACCTTCGTATTGAAGTTGCGAGCCGTGAACAACTCTACCAAGCGCAACAAAAGGTAGGTCAATTTAATTAATGGAATTAAGTCAATATGTTCTAGCAACTTTCATCAGCCTTGAAGCGCTCTCCATCTGGGTATTTTAGTTAAATATTTTTATAAATGGTAAAATTTTAAGTGAGACTGACCAACCTGCCAAAAAAGTAATGCTGGAATCTAATTCGGATGCGATCAATTCCATCATGAAGAGCCATGATGATGATATTATTTTTGTAGGCTCGGTCAAAAGGTACTACTATTGATTAAAAAGAAGTAATTCTTGTGAATCTTTTTACAGATGCGATCAAAAGACAAATAAACCCCAGATGGACGCATTATCGAAATCGATAATGCCAACTTCAAATCAGGCAGATCGAAATCCGGAACTCATGAAGTAAGTCAAAATTATCAATCAAATTAAAATTCCGCTTTAGAGCTCTTGGTAGAACTGAAGGACAGCATTCTTTTGGGAGTTCCTCTGTCACTGATTCTCCTGCCATCGAACAATTGTATCCTTCTGTGCCAACTTCGACAGTTGAATCGTCGAATCGGTTTGATAAAATCGTTCTCATAGCATGTCATCGACTTAACCAATTTAAGTCGTCATGTCGGGCAAAACCCAGCATCCATCCAAGTAGCAGCCCGACAACAACCGGTAGTAACTGAACGGTAATATTTCAAAGATTTGGTTTTATTTTAAGCTTTATTTTTTCAGGCAGTACCTGGATGAAGGAACCAAGCAGCTCATCCAGGAGTTTGGTTCTCAACTCGATGCTGAAGTAGAGTACTTCATCAATGGGTATACAAATGCGGAGGCCTTTACTGAGAAATTCATGATGCTTTCTCCTACTTGCGTCGCACTAACCCAAGAGGATAGAAAACTGGTGCGAGACCATCTTCTGACGATTGCAAAGAGCGTTGTTGAGTATGTAATGCGAGAGCGTGTGGCTCCACCTCAGTGGTATTAAATCGATGATCGCATAAAAATAAAAAAATATATAAACCCATAAATATAGGCTCTATTTATTTGTCTTGAATAATATTTTCTATACCTAAATATTTATCGTTCATATGTAAATATATCTTACTCATTAATAATTATTTTTGTCCTCATACCACAAGACCAAGCTATGGCGTAAATAGGCAATTTTAAAATTCCTTTGCCAACTATGTTATGGCTTGGCCACCACCGCATAAATTCACTGTGTAATGGTCTCATTTTATCTTTACCTGTTCATAAAAATCCTAATACATTAACTCAGACTTATATCTTTTTTTCCTTTTTCGCTTTAATTTGATACAATAGCTATTTTTTATTGCTTAAAGTTATTAAATCATGGAAACGCATTCGTTTTAATCGGAATTTAAAATTCATTTTTTAATGGAGAATTCTGCTTTTTAATAAAAAATTGGTTCGCGCAGACCGGGAGGCTCAATATCTATTTTTTGAATATAGACGGATAAGTTTTTAATTTTTCGCACAATGAGTTGATTACAAACTTTAAAATTATTCTACGGTCGCCAGAATGTGTCCGAGTTGCACGACTTTCGGGGGTCGGCGGATGTCCACACTGGAACGAAAACCACTGTTTGACGTCTTTTTGTCCAATTTACGTTGGAACAGAGAAGCAGAAAATGTGAGAGAAAACAATTGATCGTTGCATCAAATGATAGAGTTACCAGAGGGGTATGGTTTAAGCCTGAGTTTGTTCAATTTGGCCGAGTGGCTCGAAAGTTATGGCCAAATTGGCTGTATTTTGGCCAATTTTCAGTAATATGGCCATAACTTTCTGGCCATTTGGCCAATTTGAATAAACTCGGGCTTTAACCATAGCTCTTTGAAAGCTTTATCATTTGATGCAAATGCAAAGATCAACCCATTATGTGGCTCAATTGCACTTTAGCCGTCCTTAAAACTTTTAACCGTCCTTAAAAAAGTAGTCTGTACGAAAACTTTTGTTAGACTTGTTAGACCAAAAGTATAAAAGACAACATTGTTCAGATTTTCATGCTAATTCTAATGGTATAAAAATATTTCTGAATTTCTAACAAAAATGTCGAAAAAGTCGAAATTATCAAAAATTCGAAATTTCAACATTTTTGTTAGAATTTCAGAAATATTTTTATACCATTAGAATCAGCATGAAATTCTGAACAATGTTGTCTTTTATACTTTTGACGAGTGCGGACTGGACTCGTGCCTGCCTGCGGCGGTCACCCGCCTCGGCAAACGTCAACTCAACCGCCATCGGCCGATTAAAGTCAAGCTGCCGTCGCAAGGAGCTGCCATGCACGTGTTGCGCAACAGGCTGAAGGTCAGGGAGTGCACGTTCAAAGAAGTCAGAATCCGGGAAGAAATGACGCCAGAATGATCCAGGACTGCATAAAAAACGATCAGAAACCAATGAAGACTACATTATATATGCAAACTCTATCACTCTCCGTTCTGATATTCCGCTCATTAACAAACTCGAACTTCACAATTCCCCTCCACAGACTCAAAAACTTGTTCTTAAAATGCAACGTAACATGGACTCTCTTGAAGCTCAATGGAAAATTTTTGAGGCAAATGCCATTTCACAAATATAGTATTGTTTTATTTAATCTTATTCTGTTTTTATTCATTATGTTCTTCTATTTATACAATTACTATATTTCACATTGTTTTATTCACACATTTTCATGGTAAGTTTCATGGTAAGTGCGTAAAGACTTGATTGATTGATTTTGGTCTAACAACTCTAACAAAAAAGTATTCGTACAGACTACTTTTTTAAGGACGGTTAAAAGTTTTAAGGACGGCTAAAGTGCAATTGAGCCCATTATGTATATAAAAAAAAATTGTTGGAGGTAGTACTTGGTGATACATATACATAAACTGGGGGGGGGAGACCCGCCGATGTATCGAATGTTGGGAGGGAGAGGAATGGAATAAAGTGATGTGAAAGGCACGCGGAAATTTGCGGACGGAAAATTGCGGACGAAACCTTAAAACCTACTACATAGTTTTTTAAAAACCATGTTAAACTAAAATTTCAAAAAGCTAATATAAACAGAAAATTATGCCTGATTTTTTAACCTAAATGATTTTTTCGAATTCAAAGAAAAAAATTTAAATTAGCCAAAATTTTCAAAAATCGTATTTTAAAGGGAAATTTCAAAATTTTCCAAGAAAATTCCTAAAACTGAAAGGACTAAAAAATCAGGAATAATTTTCTATATATTTTTGCATTTTGAAGTTTTATTTTAAAATGGTTTCAAAAAAGATTGTGGCAGCTGTTCAGGTTTTCGTCCGCAAATTTCCGTCCGCAAATTTCGCACCGCGATGTGAAAATGGAAAATGAATAATGGTGGATGGTGGTGATGGAAGGATAAGGAAAAAGACGAAGAAGAACAATTTGAGAGCCCAAATGTTGGGGAATTGGATGGATGGAAGGATGGATGATCGATACATTTTATGGACGATGATGGAGGAAGGACGAAGGACATTAGTTGGGGGGGGGGCGATGGGAAGAATCAATGGAAATGTGGGGAAATTTTAACGTGAAAAAGGTGCAAATTTCGAGTTTTTTAGTTTAAAATGCCAAAACGGCACCTGAAGGTCTGTCTGAACCCATAGAATTCCGGATCTTGAAGATCGGGTCTGGAAACCCGATTTACATCCTTCAAAAGGCCTAAATTTTATTTCAATTGGCCAGACATTTTTACATTCGACGAGGGGTCTGGAAATTCGCAGAAAATCCCAATCTTCTCCACTGCGTCCATTCCAAATCCCGCCTGATCAAAATCCCGCCACTAACGAAAACTTTTTTTTGAAGTTTGCTAGGCCAAAACTATAAAAGACAAAGATATTCAGAATTTTATGCTTTATCTTTTAGCCTTTTTAGTTTTTCAAATTTACGCGAAAAATTTTGAAAAATTTCTTAAAAACACAATTTTTCGCAGTTTTTTGAAAATTTTGAAAATTTTCTAAAAAATTTTAAGAAATTTGAAAAACTAAAAATGCTAAAAGATAATGCATAAAATTCTGCACATATTTGTATTTTATAGCTTTGGCCTAGCAAGCTTCAAAAAAAAGTTTTCGTTAGTGGCGGGATTTTGATCAGGCGGGGTTTGGAATGGTAGCCTTCTCCACCACTCCGATCTTGACCATCGCCGTATAAATGATCCATGTGATCAAGATCATCCCGATCGCCCCACCCTCGTGGGTCATCTCCAAAACAAGTTGGCCCGTCGATCTCTGCTGATCACCTGTTGATCTGCACGGCACTCTTGGCCGCCGGAGCTCCAAATGATTGGTCCAATTTTTGGCCATAAAAATGCTTTTTTTACTCAAATCGATCACAAGGTGTACAGACATTTGCGTCCCATTCACTATAACTCGAATCAAACCAATCCCAGAAAAATATGTTTGATGGCAAAAAAATAGAGCAAAAATTAGCTACAAAATGATCTAATGCCCACCACCCAATTTGCTTCACTGTGAAAATATTTATGGTCAAAATAATAATTTTGCCAAATTCACAGTATATTTTGGCCATAATTTTTTTCACACAGTGAAGCAATTTGGGTGTCTGCATTAGATCATTTTGTAGCTGATTTTTTGCTCTATTTTTTGGTCATCAAATACATTTCTCTGGGATTGGTTTGAATCGGGTTATAGTGAATGGGCCGCCGCAAATGTCGTACGACCTATCGCAAACAAAATTCCCCGCCGATCTGCTGAGCGATGTGCATACATTGGGATGATAATGGCCTTTACACACAGAGAGACTGGACAAACAAACTCATAACATATCCCGACGATTATTTTATTTTTTAGTCATGTTTTTCGCGAAAAATCGTAGTGTTTGGCCAATTGGGCACCGAAAATTTATGGAGAAATAAAATATTTCCGGGAAAATCCGCGGGGTCTCCCCCAAAAAAATGCAGGACCCGGACCCGGGTTTCGATCTCTAGTGGCTATCTTTTTTTTTATTTCTTAGCATCGAAAGTTTTTTTTGGCATTCTACCGAATTACTTAGGGTGTAAAAACTAAGTTCGCGACCCTCCTAAGAGGGGGATTTTAAAAAATTTTCATAACTTTGGAATTCTGCTATCAATCTTCGTGAACCTTTTTTTACTTTAAAAGAACAAAATGTCCTCTTTCATTATGCTAGAAAAATCAATTTTAAACCGCATTTTTTAAAAAAAGTTATGAATTTTATAATAAATATACCCAAAATTCGCATCCGACCATATTTTTTCTATGATCCCTAGTTGAACTATCCCACCAAGTTGTAAAACTAAAATTTGCACTAAACAATAGCCCAAAATGTTCACAAAAAAATAAATTTTTGAAAAGTGCAATAAAGCGGATAATATTAGGGCCCCAAAACCCCTCAAATTTTAGGCCATTTTCAGGGGAATCTCAACTTTGAGACTTTTTCAAATGATTAAACCATTATGATTCAATAAAATGTGCCCAATTTTCCCGGGACTCATACTCATACATAAAACAAAAATTAATGGGAAAAGTCATTAAAACGGGAATAAATTCATTTTTGGACACAAAAGTTCATTTTTTCGAAACAAAATTTTCTTGACAAACCATCATCCATCCGTTGGATTTATTAGATCACCGGCAGATGTAAATCCCGGTCCATCCCCCAAAGTACTAAACACCGTCCAAAAATTTTTGAAACAGCATTACGGACTGATCAGTGTATCGGGGAATCCGGCCTAAAAAGGGCTATGACTTAGTTTATTAAAATGGCCAAATGGCCAATTTATTCGTTTTTTGGCCAATTTTCAGTTGTATGGCCATAACTTTCTAACCTTTGGCCATTTTGATTTTCTAAAAAAATAATTGGTGATTTACACAATTGATTTTCAAGGTAAAAATCCCTTAAAAATTAGTATGAAAATTCTAAAATTTGTCCTCTACCGGCTAGAAAACCGAAATTTTGAATATTCCGGGGAGACCACCCAGATCACCAAAATCTGGCGGATGGATGGGTGCGCCTAAATTTTATATTTTTCCACCAAATTTGTATCATCCATGAAAACTGTGAGTCATACGGAAAGGTGTCCTTATGGCTCCGCTTATGTATTTTTGTTTTTTAGTTGTTTCGGGGTTTAAAACGATTTTGCATGGCGCCAAATGATTTGTTTGAATTTAATTCCACATTTCCATATGTTTTAATTCATATGCAATGTCTTTATGAATATATTTTATTCAAAAAATGGAATATTTGGCATTTATAAAAAAAATCAAAAAAAAATTTGCTTGGCATTTTGCGAAAAAAATGGGCGCTTTGGTGAGATGTGAGAGATCCGATGGGTTGAGAAAAATCACAGGCTCCGAGAAAAAAATACATTTTCAGCACAGACCCATCGACTTGAGGTTCTGAAAAGTGAGGGAAAATTTAAAAAAAAATAATTTTAATTTTATAAATTCTCTTGACAAAAATGAAAACTAGCCTAGCTCGAAAATTGTGAGTTTTACCTCTTATGTTTCAACTTTCAAGGTTAAAAACCCCCTTAAAAATTATTTTGAAAATTTCAAAATACGTCCTCAGTCGGTTAGAAAACCAAAATTTTGAGTATTCCAAGTTTTCCTTTCTAAAATTTCAAGAAAAAATTCTTTTTTTGGCTAGAAAATTATTAATGCAAAAAAATTATGCAAAAAATTCCGTTGAGTAAAAATTTTTGTAATCTAGCTCTAGACCCATTGAAAGTATCTTGAACTGTCACTAAAAATTTCGGAAAATTCCAACAAAAAATCAAGGCCCTAGTTTATGAAAAAAAAAATTCATCAAAAATTCCTCACTTTGGCGATTATCATGTCCAACACGGCGTCCAGCACAAATTGGACATTCTGAAAATTTTTGGAAAATTTTTTTTGCAAATTTTTCGATTTTTCGGACATTCGTATCGGTGGCGCAGGTGTGGTGGCAGTAGATCTCGCGCTGATTGGACCTGTTCATCTGCTCGAACTTCCACTGGATGTAGTTGATGCATTCGGTCTGGTTCTGCTGGCCTGGGAATTCTTCGAATTTTTGCCAATTTTTTGATATTGATATTTAGACCCAAATTTTTTCGATTTTTGAGAATTTATTGGTCTAAAAATCCATTTTTGATTTTAATAATTGTGCATGGAAACGATGAGATTTTCGAATTTTAAGCCTTATCCAGAATTCTTTAATATTTTTTGAAAAATCAAATATTCAAAATTTTTCGACCTAAAAAAACTTTGTTTTTTTGCATTTAGGGTGGGTAATAGCTTTTGCGAATTTTCTGATAAAAAATTTTCCATTTAAAAAAATTGCATTTAATACACAATGTACATCGATTCTTCTAATTGTTCAAAAAGTTCCCCCAAAAAATTTCAAATTTCCATTTATGCTTTAGGATTGGAATTTTTAACGATTTTGGTCTAAAAAACAATTTTTGCATTTTTGATACTTTTGGCTCTAAAATAATTTTTAAAGCATTTTGGTCTTACATCTATGCCCTATTGTTTTGGGATACAATAAAATTTATGAATTTAAGCTGAAAATTTTTTTTCAATTTTAAAAATTTTTTGGAGCCTGAAAATTCTTCGATTTCCACCAAAATTTGCATAGGGGAGGGGGTTCCAGGTGTTTGTGGTCACACGGATCCGAGCTTATTTGTTAGTTTTTTCCGTTCAACAGGCTTGAATTTTTCAACAACAAATAGATATTTTCAATAACCTCAGGTTTTCAAAGATTTTCAAAGGCTATTATACCTGTGGACGAATCGAAAAAATCCCTCAAGTTTTTTATTTGGGTAATCCACACTCCGGAATAGCCCCAATTTTATAAACAATTTTTAGGAATTAAATTTTTGAAATATTTGCGTTTTTTGGGTCTAAAACCCAAATTTTTACAGCACATGTAGTAGAATAAATTTCAGGGATCAGAATAATTTTTTTTTTGAACTTTGCCTCTTACACATCGTTTCTTTATGATTTTTGGGCCAAAAATGATTTTTTGCAATTGGTATTTTTGGACTTAAAAACAAATAATTTTTTTCGTATTTTGGGTTAAAATATTTTTATTTATTATAATTTTCTCGATTTTCCCCCAAAATGTTCACCTTTATACTCGGGGAAGCACACTGTGAGGGGCGAACGTTGGATTTTCTCTCCGAAAATGTCCTTTTTGTTGAGGAAAACTGAAAAAATAATTTTCCAAAAAAAAAATTTTTTTCGAAGATTTTTACGTATAAAATGAATGTCCGAAAACCAGGGGCTGTTGCAGATGGAGTCGAACAGCTTCAGGGACTCTTGCATCCTAAATATAATAATTTATTTTATTTTTGGCATTGGCATTCTGCAAAAATTCTTTTAAAAATGTGCAATTATTTGGTTACCAAAAAGAAAATTGATTATGGCCAAAATACTTTGAATTTGGCCAAAAGCACCCACCATATTTTGGCCATAACTTTTTTTTCACAATGGCCCATGGGCTTATGCTCGTGTTATAACTAATTTTTTTCTGGATCGAGTTTTAATGGATGGGGTGCAAAAAAAAAGTTGTAAACCCAGTTGGTCATCAAGTACTAAACATCGTCCAAATACTTTTTGAAATAATATCGTGGACTTATCCTTGTATCAAAACGATAGAGCTACCAAATAGCTATGGTTTAAGCCCGAGTTTGTTCAAATTGGCCTAGTGGCCAGAAAGTTATGGCCAAACTAGTCGTTTTTGGCCAATTTTCAGTAACAAATATGGCCATAACTTTCTGGCCAGTTGGCCAATTTGAATGCACTTGGACTTAAATCATAGCTCTCTACTAGCTCTATCGTCTGACTAATAATCACTCTATAAAATGATGATTAGCGATCTCGATGAAACGGGGGGGGGCGGACGAGACCCACTTGGTGCAATTAATTAAACACATTTGGACTTCAACCTTGGTTTTGATGCCAAAAATCGATTGGAAAAAATTAAGGCAAAAATAAATAAATAAATAAATAAATAAATTGTTAATTTAATTGAATAAATTACTAAAATTAAAATGGATCAATCACATTTTGGCGCCAAATCATTTTTCAAATTTCTGTCCACCTGTTGGTGCAATTGTCCTCGCGCAGAGTTTGGTCATACTCCGAGAGGGAGGAGATGAAGATGATGGCGTTCACGTTGTCGAAACAGTGGATCCACTGCAAAAATCGGATAAATATACCTCTGATGAGGCCAAAAATGGAATTTTTCCGCAAAAAAAATTGGGGAAAATGTGAAAAAATATTTAGGTGCCTCTGGACGTGGATCCACTGCAAAAATCGGATAAATATACCTCTGATGAGGCCAAAAATGGAATTTTTCCGCAAAAAAAATTGGGGAAAATGTGAAAAAATATTTAGGTGCCTCTGGACAACAAATTGGGCAAAATTCACCGATTTTTAAATTTTTATAATTCGAAAAATTTATATAGTAACGCGTCGCCCAGCGGCGGCGTGCCGGTCAGGCCGACGGGGAGGGACCCTTTGGGGATTTGGGTCCAGGGAAGGTTCGGGGCAATGGTCATTCCGAGGATGGGTTCCCAGGGGTGATCAGTCCCTAAGCCCCCATTCCCGACCCCAACCAATTGATGACACATCTCTGAAAGGGATCTTTATCTCAGGATAATGGTGGGGATGAATGACCAAGAACACTTCAACATCAAAGCCTTTTAAGGCGATCGGATGTGGGAAAAGAGAGATGGAAGATCAGAGTACATTAAAAGTTAGAGAAGGGAGAAATAGGGGGAACGGGTGACTCACGGCCTAACACCTCCCATCCCCGTTTAGACCGTCCCTGGTCGTAAAACAATTACTCAAAATTTCGGTCTAATCTCGGAAACCCGTCAGATAAAAATTTCTCCACAGCCAAAAACCTCAACGGCCAAAATGCCGAAGCCGGGCCCCTCCTTATCCATCGGATCGTCCCTGATCCCCTCTTCTCCTCCAGGGTCTATCGCCGAAGCACCCTCCTAGCCTTCACACCAGGGCATACTGCCGAAGCACCCTCCTGGCCACCAACCCCAAAGTCCACCACAAAAATGACCATCTAACGAGTTTCCGAGAAAAACATAAAATTCCGAAAAATACCAAAATAAAACAAAAAAATGCCTAAGCTACGCCCCGAACTCCCATTCCCCCTCCAAATAAAAAGATATGAGAGAAAGAGAAGACAACAAAATGAGATAGGGATGTGTGTGTGTTGCCGCCAAGTACTGAACTGTGCCGCCATCCGGTCTTCCTCATCTTGACCCGCCTCTTTTCTCACATGCCGCGTCTTCGTTTCCATCCGCCGTCGCCTCGCTCATCTTGATGTCCGCCAGAACTCCCCTCTCCATGACAGTCACGAGCAAAGTGGCCAAAGCCTCCGCACTGGTAACACTTGACGCCACGACCAACCGCTGCAGAACCACGACTCTCAGGACAGGATCTCGCAATGTGCCCCTGCTTCCCGCACTCATAACAGGTGATTGCGCCACGCCCAATTGCTGCAGAACCACGCGGAGTCCACACCTTGGGCCCAGCACGCCAGTCCTCGTCCGGTGCCGCCGGTCGCTTCCTGTGGGGGAAAGGGATGTTAGGGCTAATTTGCTCATTGGATAAATCAAACCCTCCGGGCCTCCATGTCTCATCTCGCCCGGCCAAAGCCACTCTGCCGCTGCCGCCAGCCGCCATCTCCGACACGAGCCTCCCATCCGCGGAAATTAACTGGCCGAAGCGATCCCGCTTAAAACCACCCACTCTCAGCACCTCAAAGAACCCATATCCAACCATTGGCGTTCCCTCACTCGCCTTCTCCAAAAATCTTCCCCACACAGATCCCTCTCTCAATACATCCAAGTCACCGATCAGCAC
>LDKF01000474.1:35406-66283 GCA_001026735.1 Rotylenchulus reniformis
TGTCGGGGGCGCAAATGTCGGGTAACCCCGTACATATATTTTAGGCCGGGAAAAAGATTTCTTTTTTCAAAATGGCATTTGGTTCAGGGTGACGATTTTACCTTATTTTTAAGGCATTTGCCTTAAAAAGGGGGTCCTTGCCATATTTTTGCCTTAATTCCTTCAGTTGCCTTATTTTGCCTTATTTTTTATTTTTTGCCAAAATTATTTATTTTTGACTGGAAAATCGGGCAATTGTTCAAAATCTTGGTCAATTTCCTTAAGGAAAAGGGCCCAAATCCTCAAAAAAATTTCCCCGGCGGCACCTATCGGGGCCGCCGGACACCTTTTAATACCGTGAAATTACTTCTGAAAAATTTTCTAGGCAAAAAATATTCAAGTTTCTTAAGGGAAGAGCTCTAATTTTGCAAAAAAAATTCCTATCGGAGCCGCCGGCAACCCTTCATGCTAAAATTTCTTACAAAAAATTTACCTCGAAAAACGTTTAATTCCTCAAAAAAAAATGCGAAAATGAAAAAGGATGAAAAAAACCGTATGAAGTTGAAACTCCTCGATTCACTTGTTTCTATTAAAATGATTCCCGATTCTGATTGTTCTCAAACTTACGATCTCTTCCTTTCCAACCCAGAATTGCTTAAAAAAGTGTCAACAGCAGAAAAATATCAAGTATAAATTTATTTTTTTATTCTTAACACATGTTTTAAAGCATTTTAAAGAGCGCCTTATTTTTGCCTTATTTTTGAAAAATTTTGCCATAATTTTGCCTTATTTTTTATGGCCGGCGCCTTATTTTTAGTGTTTAGGGATCGTCACCCTGATTTGGTTGAATGTTGGAATTGGCGCCATAAATGCGCGCCAATGTATGGATGGATGGATTGAATGGCGCCAATTCAAACATCCAAACAAATGCCAATTTTTGGAAAGCTCTAATTTTGACCTAAAATTTATTTGATATCGGTGGAATTTATTGCATTTTAAAAATCAAAATTAATGTTACAAAAATATGCTATGAAATGGTGTTTTTCGAACATTTTTGAAGGAAATACGAAAAATAAAAAGGCCTAATTAGCCTAAAGGATAAAATTCTGCATATATTTTTTTAATTTTCCGCTTATTAGCCAGCTTGAAAAAATTTATGGAAATAACAAATTTTGGCATTTTGTGGAGAATGGCATTTTCTATGAAGCCTAAAAATTTCCTACAAATTTATCAGAAAATCTGAAAAAATTGTCCTTGTTGAAGCCTTAAAATTTTAACAAAAATCTGAGAAACCGAACCTCAACGAAGCCCAAAAATCACTAAAACTCTGTCCAAAAATTCTGAAAAAAATTTCACCTTGTTGGCATGGACAGTGGCGAAAACCAGCTGGCTGTCCTTCTGAAAAATATTTAAAAATTTCGAAAAATTCGTAAATTTTCGGACCAATCTGTCGGGGTCCGCGTAGTCAATTTGCAGATGGAACATGGCCCTTAAGATGGCCAACATGGAGTGGATACAGTTGCTAAAAATATGACAAATTTAGGCCTAAAGTGAGAAATTTTGGGCGTAGAAAAAAATAAATTGCAGAAAAAATTTTCTTAGAGGAAAAAATTGAACAAAAAATTGAATAAATGAAAAATTGGAATTTTTGGGCCTAAAAATTAAAAAAAATGAATTGTCCAAAAATTTTAGGCCCTAATTTTAGAGTTAAAAATTCCTTAAAAGATGAACAAAAAAATCTATTTATCTGATGGCTAAAAATCGAAAAATTATTTTCTCAGGCCTAAAAATTTATTTTAAATTCAAAAATTGTGTAAAAATATTTTAAAATTTCCAGGCCAAAAAACTCGAAAAATGGGCCTATTCTTCCCCACCTCCACACCACGGGCTTGATCAGCTCCAGATCCTGCTTGGAGAAGCCATCCTTGTGCAAAATCCTGGCGAAAAATTTTAAAAAATAATTTTTTTCCCGCAAAATTCTACCTCATCTGCTTCAGAATAGTGCTTTTTCCGCTTTCACCGGCGCCTAAAATTTTTTTTTTCAAAAATTAGGTATTTTATCAATTTTTTGAAATTAAAATTATTTTCCTACTGTGCTTTATAACATTTTTATTCAAAATGATTTTTTAAATATTTTGCAGGAATTTTCAAAGGAAATTTTTCCTGGTTTTCCATTGAACCTATAAAATATCTAAAATTCCTTAAGATTTCATATTTTTAAAGTGAAAAATCGCCTCAGAGAGTCGAAGACTAGAAAAAACTAATGGAATTTTCATAGGGGGTTAGGCCTGATTTTCAAGTTTTCCGAGCGAAAAACTTTTGAGACCTGGTAACCCTCCCTAGACAAATTTGGGAAACCCATCAAAAATGATTTACCGAGCAGCAGCAGCTTGATGATGCGCAGGTTCATGGACTGCTGAAAATTTCACGAAATTTTTCCAAAAAAAATCCGAGGCCCCCTCGCTTGGTCTTGCCTCCTTGCGCAACTGTTCCTCAATCCGTCGGTTCAGCCGCTTTTGGTCTTTTTGATCTTTGGTGGTGCATGAGGGGAAGCAGAAGCCCATGGTGGGTGGCCAGGGACCGCAATTTTAGTCGGTAAAGACCTCTAAAATAATTTTTCGAAAATATTTAAGTAAAAAAAAACTTTAAAAATTCTAAAAAACCTCAACATATTTTTGTATAAACTTTTTATTGCATTTTTCAAGTAGAAATTTCAGCCCTCAAAAAGTCCAAAATATTTTTTAGATCATCCTTAAATGCTCGGAATTATCCAAAAGCAAGATTTTCATGAGCTAAGACATGAATAAAAGCTTTAAAAAAAATCTGATAGGCTTCGAATCTAGATTTTTCCACTCTGGGAAAAGTAGAGTCTTTCACCTTTAAGCTACACGTTGCAGTTACTTCATATACATTATTTTTAATAATCGAAAAATTGTCTAAAACTAAAAATTCGGTCCCTTTTGGTGCCAACTGGAGCTTGGGAAATTTTGGAATTTCTGGCACTTTAAGGGACATCATGGAATTTCGGGACTGTTGAGTCTCGGAAGGCTGCTTAGAGTACCGGCAGAGTCCCAGCAGTTTGAATCTAATCAAGAAGGATGTTTAGAGCTCTTTGTTGAAAAATGGTCCAGATGCTTAGGCTTTTCTGTAAGCCAGACATTAGGGGGGGGAAAGCATAGCTCAGTGGTTATGTTTTAAAGGGTCAGGTTCAATCCCCAATGATCACCAATATGGATAAAGTGTTTATTCCAAAACTAATTAGCCAATCAGCACTCAGAAATCCCAAAAATAGGCAAAAAGATGCATCATTAATACCATAAGGCATAAGGCACACAAACTCAGCCAAAAGGGATCTTAACACGCAAATCCCTGATGATGAGGGGGCGAGAGAGTGTGGAGGAGGGGGAGAGCACCAGAGAAAGAGCGGAATTCCCGGGGGAATTTGGTCAAAAAGTTCCCAAAATTCCCGGGTCACGGGGTCCAAACATCATAGGTTTCTGGAATTCTCGGGCCCTGAGCCAGACCATGGCTTCCCGGGACTCGGGGACCCAGTGTTCCTCGATTCCCTCTGGTTGGTACCAGAGTTGTTGCGAAAGAAAAAAATTTTCGAAACCGAAAGTCGAAATCGAAACTCAAAATTTTAAAATTCGAAATCGAAATTTCGCGACAGCCCTCTGGTTGGGGTACCAATCAGCAGTCGTTAGACAAGTTGCCAGGCCCCGGGCCAATTGGTGCTAGGACGTTTAAAAAAGTGCCAAATGCAAAGGATTGGCCGAAAACTTTTTTTAAGACTTGCTAGGCTGAAAGTCCAAAAAGCCATTGTGCAGAATTTTATGCTCTATCTTCTGCTGGTATTTTTAGTTGATAGGAATTCGGCTAAAAAGTTCGAAATACCACCACCTAAAACCCCTATTTTCGGTATTTCGGGGAAAATTTCGAACTTTTTGTTGTTTGAATTCCAAAAACCAGAAACACAAAAATTCTGCACAATGGCTTTTTTATACTTTCAGCCTAGCAAGTCTTAAAAAAAAGTTTCGGCCAAGCCTTTGCATTTGGCACTTTTTTTAACGTCCTAGCACTGGGGGCCAATTATAGTACTGGTCATAGTACAGGGTACTGGTGTACTGGTTACAGTACGGATACACTACGGTACCCGGCAAAGTGCCACTCATTGTCGTGTCTAAGTAGGGCATACACAGTAGTGTTCCTTTATTTTCCTATACAGGACTTACGGTATTTGGGTGATTCGGGTTCTATGTTTAGGTAGGTCGATTTTCACCAAAAAAAATTTTTTTAAGGACAAATTGTCCATATATGGGACTGAAATTAAGAGTAGAAGACAGTGCCGAATTCCCGGGTCCCGGCTGTTCACCTGTTACTTTTTTGTTCGGCCTTTCAGCGCTTCGCGATTCCGTGGTTTGGCACACAATTTGGTCGAATTTTCGGGGAATTTTCAGGGCAAAATTCGTCAATTTTTGGCGCCTCTGTTGGTGGATCTTTGGCGGTAAAAAATTTTCCAATCTTGGATGAATCTGAAAACACAACACAAATTATCATGGCCAAACTGTGGGCGGATGGATGGACGGATGCCAATGTCACGTGGCGAACAAAATTAATCGCATTTTAAGGACAAATCCATTAGGAAAAGTGCCAATAAAATTAAAAATGATGGCCAAAAAGTGTTTATCGCGCTACTTAATTGGTTTATAGCGCTAAAAATTAATTTCCCTCGGGGGGAATTGAACCTCCGCCTTTCCCCTCATCAGTAGGCTATGCCATTAACCACTCGGCCACTCCAGTCCTCGGAATTTTTAGACAGTAGCCCTCTTTATCCGAGTTGCTCCGGATTTTCAATTAAAATCCCGTGTGTTTTTTGGTGTCATTTAAAGCAGAAAATTCTTGCTCCTATATGAGTGCATGAAAATTTTTAATTTAGCAAATTCGGCATACTATGGTCCATAATTTTCCGTTTTTCAAAAATTAAATTTTCCCTTACTTTTTGTTTTTTTATTCTGTGAGAAATTACGAACGATAAAACTTTGGCGTGGAAAAGTGGAAATAGGTATTCCGAACTGGTAATCAATCCTAATCGGACCTTCGCGGTGGATTTGAATTGGCGCCAAATACAGTAATCCATTGATTGGCGTTGCCAAATCGGCATCTATTCAAAAGGTCAACAAAGTTACAAATTTTTGAAAATCTCGCTTTTCTGCGGCTTTTCAATACGGTTCCCCCTTTGGTTTCGACAGCGGTTGATCTCGACAGAAATTGTAAATCCAAAATTAGAGTTGAACCACGTATGTATACGAACTTCATGAAGTACATTATACTGTTTTTTAGCGACACCTACTAACTCACATACCGTATTTTTCACATTTTAGTACGTGACTACGTTATATATGGGTAATACTCGAGTACGTATTTTCATCAAATTTCCTGTAGTGCGTACATGAACTTATTGTACGTTCTGCTTTCTATTAATTTTTCAACGACACCGTACTAACTCACGTGCCGTATTTTTCACTTGTTTTAGTACGTCACTACGTTATAGGTGTCCACCTGACTACTGGTATGTGACACTGGTAGCTGTGGTACGTGTTTTCTCAAAAATATCTTTCACAAATCTAATGGTTTTCCAAAAAAATCAACAAAGGCTTCTGATTTTTCAAAAAAAAAAAATTCAAAATTTTCACAAGCCTGGGGCTTTTCGAAATTTTCACATGTACGTTTTACATAATTTTTCTGTCGAAATCAACTCCTGTCGAAAACAATTCTGTCGAAATCTCTGGAGACGTTCAATTCTAATCCTGAGAATTTTGGTGTGAGTCAAAAAAATGTATATATAGTAGGGATTCGAGCATGTTTGTCAGACCAAAAAAAAAGCAAATTGGGCGAATTTTGGCCATATTATTAAGGATCAAAAATTTTTGAAAAATCAGAATTTCTGGCGGAATTTTTTTTAATCTTTTGATATTTTTAATGCCAAAAGTACAAATTACTACAATGAAAATAGCCGCTCGTGAGAAACGCTTTGAATAAGGGATTTTCTGCAGCGAATTCCTTATTGTATTCCGCTACAGTAAAAGTAATGTACAGAGAAAAAGAAAATCAGGCAAGAATATATTTTAGTGCAACATGGATGCGCGTCATAAAATCGCGGAGCTAAAATTTTTTTTGCGATTCTCAGGATTATTTACGCTGATTATAGTAGATTTTTCAAAAAAAAAATTTTCCGATTTTTTGAGGTCGTAATTTTCAGGCCTTAGCTGAAGGATGATTTGCAAAAAATCAACGCAATTTTTTGCGATTTCCGGTCCAAAAATCCATTATTTAATTTTCTGTATTTTTAGAATGCCAAATCGGCTTTCGGAGGAACAAAATTTTTTTGTTTTGCTTCTGCCTGGCGGGGGCGTTTTAAAGCGCTTTGGCCCTACTGTAATCCACGGATGGACTTTACGCCATTTTTGATGCTTTATGTCAACAGTGAATAAACAACACCTTATTCTGTAACGGGTGCGCCTCGAAAATTGAAATTTTTACNTCAGCCGAAGTCAACTTCGGCTAGCCGAAGTTGACATCGGCTAGCCGAAGTTGAATCGGAAAAATGGCCAAAACGAAAACTTTTTTTTGAGGCTTCCTAGGTCAAAACTATAAAAAGAGAATATGTGCAGAATTTTATGCTCTATCTTTTGGCCTAATTAGTTTTTCAAGTTTTCCTTAAAATTTTTGAAATTTTCGAAAAATTCAATTTTTTAAAAATTTTAAAAATTTTCAAATTTTTAAATAAAATTCAAAAATCTAATCAGGCCAAAAGATAGAGCATAAAATTCTGCACATATTCTCGTTTTATAGTTTTGGCCTAGGAAGCCTCAAAAAAAAGTTTTCGTTTTGGCCATTTTTCCGATTCAACTTCGGCTAGCCGATGTCAACTTCGGCCGAAGTTGACTTCGGCTGAAATTCAACTTCGGCTACAACATATATAAAGCTACAGAACTACCGGAAATGGTCTTACTGAATATATTGCGGCACTTCCGGAAAGGGTAAAAAAGGGTTGTGAAGCCCTACAAAACTATGGCACTACCGGCGGAAAGAGTCTTTAAAAAATGCGGCACTTTTGAAAAAGATCTGTACAAATTGATGCATTGCCGGAAAGGGTCTCTACTCTACTAGCGCATGTAAGTTACGGCAGCAGTTCCCAAACGGATATAATTGTGGTGGAATGTTTTTTTTTAACTTTGTGGCACTTCCGGAACTCATCTTAGAAAATTGCGGCAGCACCGGGGAACGGATTTGTTAAACTTCAAGGGGCCGTTCCGCAAAGGAACGGCGGCAGGAGTTGCGCGAGTTCTACTGGAAAGGCATAGTTTTCGCGGGCGGAAATCCCTTCCGGAACCGGCCCCATTTGCAGCGAAATGCAATTTTGCCGCTGCCATTATAATTTGTTGTTTGGTGTTCGCGGGAGGGAGCTGTCATAGTCATAGGCCTCCGGCACCCTCCGAGGGGGGACAACCCAATCAATTGTCGTCTTCCGCCTCGCTCTCGACACCATCGCCGCCGCCGCCGCTCTCGAGAATGAATGAATGAATGAAGCGGAAGGAGGGGGGTCGAGAGTGGTGGTGGTGGGGAAAATGAGAATGGCCCCCGGGGGCCCATAGAGCACAAGAATGATGATGATGATGAATGTGGAGACGGAGGCCAATCCCCGCCGGAGGGGGGGAGGAGGTAATTGAGAAGTGGCGCGGACAAGCGGATGACGACAAACAATTGACGGAAGGGAATGTTGTGGTGCCGCTTTTTGAGGGGCACAACTTGACAGGTGGGCCAGAAAGCGCATGAATGGCCAAAAACCGGAAGGAAGGAGGCCGGATAGAGGACAATGCGACGGTAAATGTTGCGCGGTAGAGAAAAAAGAAGTGCGTTGCGCAAAGATGCCGAGGTAAAAATGATTGTCCTAGCTTCCTATGGTATGGCCTACAAGTTGTGCCAAAAAGCGCAAAAATGGCCAAAAGCGACCAAAAAATGGGGCGCATGGAACCGTAGCGTTCCACTTGCGCATCAGGCAGGGCGCGGCGCCGGCCTAGGCCTCAGGGCGATTCAGCAAGAGGTTTTAGCACCGAAATTTCGGCCTTTTCTCGAAAAAAAATTTTTTTTGACAAAATGTCTGTCTGCAAATTTGGAGTTCACAAGTCGTTGCATGCACGTGGATCGCCTCAAAAATGTTTGATCGACAAAAATGTTGAATGAAAAAATGAACGCGGTAAGCGCTGTATGCGCAAGTGGCTGTAAAATGCCGGAACGACAAAAGAGGAGAGAATGGCAAGGGAGGCGGTAAGGCGGTAAATCGCGCGGTAAGGAAGTATAATGATGTTGAGTTAGGCTATAAGGTGCCGGAAGGTGCCGGAAGGTGCCGGAAGGTGCCGGAAGGTGCCGGAAGGTGCCGGAAGGTGCCGGAAGGCGGTAAGCGGTATTGCAAAAAAAAAGTCCAAAGATTGTGTTCATCCCTGGCGGAAGGATTTGGAAGCCGGATGTTGTCAGTTGGGGGGACAAAATCTGCGTGGGTGCAAAGGCGGAAGGAACTTACGCGCCCATCGAAAAGAGACTGTTAAGTTCCGCATTGGTTTTTCCGAGGCCTGTTTTTCGTCTTTTTTCGAGGCCTGTTTTTCGTGGTTTCTCAAGGCCCGTTTTTCGTTTTTTAAGGCCTGTATTTCGTGGTTTTCGAGACCTAGGCTTCTTCCAACAATTTCTAAATCCGAAACGTTTCGCAGGCTCCGGAGCTATAAATAAATGCAAAATTTAAAAAAAAAATTCAGTGGTGAAATCCGCGAAAATTTTTTTGGAGGTTTTGTACCTCCAAAAAAACTTTTTTTTTATCCGAAATGAATTGGATCGGATGGATGGCACTTCTGAGGAGGACGGCACCCCAAGTGCCCATCCCCCAATCCGCCGTTGTCTTTCCGCTGATGAGTGCCGCGTCCCCGCGGATTTTCGCGGCCCCTCCCCCCAAATGGCTTTTTTCGCGTGTTTTGCGTAATTGGATTTGAGGGGAGGAGGGGAAGCCCGGGGGAAGGGGCCGCCGGAAGCCCATTTGTGCCCCCGCAAATGGTTTCCCAACGCGAAAAACTTTTGAAAACAAAATTTTTTGAAGCGATTTGCCCGCGAAAAAAAAATTATTTTTAAAATTAACTTTAATAAGCAGACTTACAAAGCAAAAATATTCACCTGCATCAGTTGTAAAAAAAATCAAAATTCGCGAAAACTCCAGAGCTCGAAAATCTTTAGCCCTCTAAGCTTATGAAATTTTTGAAAACCGAAGTCTGTGATAAATTTCTAAAATGTCATGCCTATGAATTCCTTGGAAACCAGACCTGTGAAATTTTGAACGAAAACCGGGCCCAGGCTTGTCAGCCTAGCATTTAAAATTTAATTAGTATATTAATAAAAAAAATACCAAAAAACGTGGAAATCCCTCGAAGATTTTTGGCAGAAAAATTTTTCATCTTTTAAAATTTACCACTGAGGTTACGGTTTTTGACAGCTGCAAAAAAATTTGTTTTTTGTATTTTTGGCCCGTTTTGCCATCCAATCCTGGCAGGAGCGGATAATCCCCGAAAATGATACAAAATCAGCAAAAATAAGCCATCCCTCGCGTTTATGGCACAAAGTACGAAATTTCCGCCGGAAGTCAGAAAAAATCAGGGGATCAGCGAGGCCAATCAGACCAAAAATTGCGGAAATTTTGGCCAAAATATCCACAGAAAAATCCAATAACCTAACAGAATGGGTATGGGGTTTTTCTAAATTTTTCGGGAAAATTTCAGCCACTCCTACCAGTCTCATAGGGGATATTAAGTTTTATTAGAGCAGAAATTTCTGCGTCCAATGACACCAAAAACACCTGCTGGGGATAGAGCTGAAAATCCGAAAAATGGATTTTCGGAGGCGAAGCTGGTCGAGTGGATAGGACACATATAGGGCGGCGGTTCGAATCCCCTCGTGGAGAACTGATTTTTTATGCCTTTTTTGGTCTTCAAATCCATACAAATTTGGCCACAAACCATTATTTATGCAATTTTAAAATTTAAAAAAGTGCCAATTTCGGGAAACATGGCCTCCCTAATTAATCCCTGTTGGGAGGCGTAAAAGTGCAAAATTTGTTTTTACCGCGCAAATCCGCTTCCGGAAAAGAAAAAGGAACCAACCGGATCCGGAAAGTCCTCAAGGATTTCCTGGGCCTACGCAAAACTAAAAGCCCTCGTGTCAACACCAAAATCCTTCCAATTGGGCAAAGCCAATTAATTAATTTGATGGCACAAACAAAAAAGTGCCGGAAATATTGGCACTTTTTTGCCAATTCTTTGGCATTTTTCTAATGGGTTTTTTGGGAAAATCGAAAAATTTGCATTAGGAAAAAATAATTCGCTGGCCATGCTTCAAATATCGTTGTAAAACTCTTTCCCCGTAAATTTTGGATTTTTAGACCCTTAATTGGAATTTCGGAAAATTTGTTGTCCCCACTTTACTAATCCGACCATTTTTTGCAGCACCCCCTCCCCACCTCACTGGTGCTATGGCGTTTTATAAAAAAGTGCCAAAACCCAGTATGTTCTTCAAAAACTTATTTGTAAGACCTGTTGTTAGACCAAAACTTCCAGCAACAAAATTGTGCATAATTTTATGCTCTATCTTTGGTATTTTTTATGTTTTCGAAATTCGAACAAAAAGTGCGAAATTTTCGTGAAATACCCTATAAAAATTTTCGAACTTATTGTTCGAACTTCGAAAACATAAAAATACCAGCAGATTGAGCATAAAATTATGCACAATTTTGTCGCTGGAAGTTTTGGTCTAACAAGTCTTACAAAAAAGTTTTTGAAGAACATACTGGGTTTTGGCACTTTTTTATAAAACGCCCATTATGGCATTTTTTATAAAACGACCCAGCACCCCCTCATTTTACCACAAAATCTTCCAAAATTAATGGTGCCGATAAATTTGGCACAATTTTCTGCCGATTTTTTGGCTGTTTTCAATTCATTTTTTGGTGAACATCGATTTTTTTTAATTTTGGGAAAATCACAGAAAGGAATTGCAGATTCCCAAAGAATTTTTTGGAATGAGAATGAATGTCCTGATAGGATTGCTGCATTTTGCCCCGAAAATTTTCGGCATTTTTGCCGAATTTATTTGTTCATTTGTCCGCAGAAATAGGTATCTGTTTTTGCCCGTCGCTCTTTGGATTAGGTCTGGATCAAAAATCTCCCGGCCTTTTTTTGCCTGTTTTTCCGGAAATCCTACCGTATACAGCAAGCAGGTGTGTTTTTGGCACTTTGAACAGACATAGTAGAATGGGGGGGGGACAACAAAATTCTAATGGCCACAAACTAGAGATGCGCGGATAGGCCGAGGTGGTCCAGATCCGCCGATGGCGACAGAGTACTGTAGGGGGTGAAGGGTAGAGAAAAGGAGAAAAAGGCTGCTGTCTGCCCCTCGTGTAAAAATTTTTTCAGGCCTCGAATTGCTCAAATTTCCACAAGCCTCGGATTTTTTTAAGAAAATTCTTCAGGCCTAGAAATCTTTCGGGAGAACTCAAACGCCTGATTCTTCAATTATTTCTGGGCCTCGAATTACAAAAATTTTCACAGACCTCCTCCGAATTTTCAAAGAATGCAAGGCCACATTTTTCCAAAAAAAATTATAGATCTGTATTTTTCAAAACTTTTCACGGATGTCCATACCAAGAATATTTCTCAAACGTTTTTTTTAAAAGTTATGACCAGTTTAGTGCCCGTTCGCGTCGAATTGACCCCAACTCTCTCTTATAAGGGGTTGTTTTCCTAGGAAAAAACCTCTGCCATCCCCTCCTACAAAACATCATCTCCTTGTGTTTTTAAGATAAAACCGCACTGTTTGGCTTAAAAATATCTCTTTAGTACAGACAATTGGAAAGATAAAAAAAAACCAGCATTTTCCGCCGGAAAAAATGAAAAATCAAGTTTGGAACCACAACTTACATTTTTTGCTTTTTTGAACAGACTAATCACATTTCACCATTTTTTAGCCCCTGACAAAAATCACAATTTCGTAAATCACAATTTTCGCTATTTTAGCGCAATAAATATAATTTTTTAACCGAAAAATCGCGATTTTTGCTGTTTTTGAGCTGAAAATGGGCAACAAAATGTGTGTGTTTTTATGGCATTTTTCCGCCGCCGACGATGGCATCATCGGAGGCATTGTGGGCCCTGCCCTGAGGGCATCATCGCCCGAATTAGCCCCCCGAAAAAGGGCAAACACAGCAAAGGAGAAGAGCAGAAGAGTCAACAAGCAAAGTGCCACAAGTCGAGAGTCCCGAGGGGAGGGATGGCACGGAAGGGGGAGGGGGGGGGCAAATGCCAAAAATGGGCCCCAAATCGATGATGTGATGATGGGGATGATGATGAGCAACAGTGGAATTGGGGCCAAATTTATGGCCCAACCCCCTGACAAATGTGGGAAACAAACAAAAGATGCCCCAAATGTGGGGGGTTTATTGGGCCAAAAAGTGCTAAATTTATGTGCCAAAAATGGCCAAATTGTGCCAAAAGTTGCCAAATGGGTAAAATTGAAGGCCCAAAAATGCATGTCATTTTGGGAGAGCCACGACGAGCATGAGAATAATGAAATAGGAAATTGGCAACACGTGGCCATTGGGCCGTGAAATTAATTTTTGAATTTCAGACCCCGAAGAAGTAACCAAAAAACCATGGAAAATATGCTTTATTTTTGCTAAAGACAAGAGAATATCTACCAGTTGAAAACGGCGAATGAATAATGATGAATGGTTGGGAAACGAATTAATAATTGTATCGGAAATCCAAAAAAAAAAAAATTAATAATCAGATCAGCAACAGCCAATAGGGCAGAGGTAACATCCATCCATCCGTCCGTGTTCATCTTCAACTCGTCGTCCTGGTACGCCTCCAACTTCACTTCCGGTCCCGCTTCGCGCTCGCGACTAGGTACATCTCTGATGCGGACGGATGTGGAGGCGGTAATGGGCTCCGCGAGCGCTTCTTCCGCTCCTTGGCCTCCTTGTCCTTGTCGCGCCGGTGATGACGATGCGAGGAAGAACGGTGCTCCTTGTCCTTGTTGTCTTTGCTGCTCCGCTCATAGGACCGGGATCTGGAAAAGGGTGGAAAATGATTTTTTCTAGAAAATGGCCCAACAATCTCCAAATTAATAGACCAAAACTCTGATATTTTTAAGTTTTAAAGCCAAAGATTCTTCTTTATTTTAGAAATAGCAAAATATATTGAAAAATGAATGACCAAAAAATAAGATTTTCGGGGAAGTTGTTAAGGCTAGGAATATCGCTTCTTAGATAATCAATATTTATTATAAATTTCTAGATAGTTGGCCGGGTTTTTAGCCATATTATGGAGAGAATTGTCAGTTTTTTTTTTGTTTTTTTACTGTTTTTATCAATCCTTGACGTCTTTCAAAAATCGGATCTGCGATATCAATTATCTAATTTAAAATTTAATTTTCTGAATTTCGGTGTTTTTATCGATTTTTGAATTTTCTGGAGCTTCTTTGTCCCCACCTTTTCCGCTGCTTCTTGCTGCTCGGGGACCTTGACCGTTCGGCTCGCTGCTGCACCGGTGGCATTGGAAGTCGCTCTCGCTCTGGGCGGCGTTGTTGTTGGGGTGCCGTTTCGGCACTTTGGACCCGTCTTTCTTTGTCCGGCAACGGCTTCACCGGGGGCGTATTCCTTGCTAAAAAAAAGATAAAATAAATAAAATTGTCTAAAAAAATAAAAATATGTCTTAAACCATCAGCAATTGATTTATTGGCCATAATTTAAAAAATCTATAAAAATTAACTCGGAAATCTCTCATATTAATTTTTCTTTGCACAATTCTTTACGATAGATTTCTTGAGTCAAAAAATTTGGGATTTAAAACTGATTTTTTAAAGAAATTAAAAATTTTTTTTATTATTTTTTCGCTAAATCATTTGATTTTTAGGTTAAATTTACTAAAACAAAGTCTGATTTTAAAATTTAACAAAATGAAATTTATTTGTAAAAATATTAAATTTAAAAATTTCGTAAAATTGATAACAAAATTGTCCCACCAATTTCCTGGGCTGCCTTTTTGCGCTGCAGTATCTCCTTCTTCTCCCGTATTTGCTCCTTCATCTCCCGCATCTCTCGCTCTTCCTTCTCCTTCCGTGCCTTTTCCGGCTCTACGAAAATCTTCTGGTACTGCTTGTCCAGCTGGTCGGAGATCCATGCCAAATTCGGAGCCTAAAAATATAAAAATCGAGATTTTCTTCAAAAATTACATTTTGCGAAATTTTTCATAAAAAAAATTTCAAAAAATAAAAAATTCTTTGATAGTATTTTTTTTATAAACCTTTTTTCGTGTGTAGAGCTCCCAGAGCATCTGGGAAATTGCGTTCACATCCCGGTCACTGGCGTCGAACAGCTCGAACCTAAAATAAAAATACAAAAATAAAAATTTCAAAAAATCATTTTTAGGTGTAGGACTTCCAAAGATTCTCCAAACAATCAAATGTGAAATTGCTCGGGAGGGTTCGTCCTTTGAATTTTCTCTCCGAACCACGTTAGCACTCCAAACCTATAAGAATCGCTTTGAAGTGACTCTGGGCTCGACTCGAAATTAAAGTTTTGCTCGCGCGAGAATCGAACTCGCGACCTAATCGTGATTGAACTATGTCTAACTCCACTGAACTATGGATACCCTTGATGATAATATTCATTTGAAATTATCAATTTAAATTTAAAATCGGAAATTTCACGAGGATTAAATAATAAAATTAAAATAAAATTTATTGTTCTAAAAAATGCAATTTTGATAAAGATTTCTTAAACCCGTTAAACTAGTAAAAATCCTAAAAATTTAAAAACAAATTCGGCCGAAAATTGTCCGAATTACAAAAAAAAGAGGAAAAATCTTACCATGGGAAGGGTTCCTTGGGCAATACAATGGGCTCGTCCACCGTTTTCACTGCCAATTGAATGCACGCGCAGGCGATAGTTTCGGCGGTGTAGCGCAGGAACATGTCCGTCCGCAGCCCATCGTTCATGTAGCTCCTTAGAAAAAATTTTAATTTTTCAGAAATTAGAAAAATATTGAATAAATTTTTTTATTCAACTTTTTAATTCAATTTACCACGCTTTTTGCAGAAGTTGCCGACTCTTGCGGATCTCCTCATGTGTGTACTTGTTAGAATCACTTTTAAGTTGGCCGAGAATGTGCAAATAGATATAGATCAGTTTGTGCGGATGATGGACCTTAAATTGAGAGATTTGTTAATCAAAAAATATATATTATAACGATTTTCCAATAAATCTAATTAAAAATTTTCATCCACTCTTTTTTCTATTTTTTCATCCCAAATAAAAATGTTTTTTGGCTGCAATTTATGAAATAAAACTTAATTATGAAAAAATCGACTCTTTAAACATGTTTTTTTTATAAAATTATTAATCATACGTGCACAACAAAGCCGAGTACGTTGAGCAGTCTCCGTTCAGCCTTGATCACAATATTCTTCAGTTCATTGTACTTCTTGCTGCACAGTTCCAGGTGCTCAAATCTGGAAATCCAATCAAAAAATCAAATTGCCCTGAATTTTTGTTTTGATTTTTCTCTAAATTTTCTCCATTTTATTGTTGATCCAATGATGAGCGATCACTGAAACGATGCAACGGTTAATATATAAAATTAGAATTAGATCCAAAAAAGATGACTTCCCTCCCGTCCCCGCCCGCAACAGCACACATCTCATCCAAATTTCAATTTTTGCTGGTCCGGCCACACATGATCCCCGACAACAAAAAATATATTGGAAAAGTGCGAAAAATCATAAAATTTAAAAATACATTTATTTTATAATAAATGTTCGGCGATTTCTATATCTTATTTTGTCTCTTATATTATAATTATAACAATCAGGGACTAATCCAGGATTTGGGGGGTTTAATGGGAATTCTATTGGTTTTGAAAAAGGTTCTGTGATGATTTAATTTACTGTTTTTTTTTCATCCAAGGAGCCGGTGTGTGAAAATTTTGAGTTTCAGTTCTATTATGAATTTTGATTCTAAGTAAGCTATTATGATTTTCTTTCAGGTTTTGTTTTTCTAAGCTTGGGGATCCCTTTAAAAAATCTTGGAAACCCAATTTTGGATTAGTTTTAATGTATGGTGGTCAAATAAATTTAAAAAGTAGAAACGCAGTTTAATGGTTTAATCTATCGGTATATATCACATTAAAAAAATAAAATTGTACCCACAATACATTTTTTGCTGTCCGGTGGATCATGTGCGGCCGCTTCCATTTGTCTGAAGGAATGGAAAATGACAGAAACAAAATTGATCGGATTTTTTGGCATACCTTCAAAAAACACATTTGTTGTATGGATGAGATGTGTGCTGTTGCAAAGTAAAGCAAAATTCCTGAAAATTGGATTGGGGGATTAATGGCCACAAAATGCAAGAATCAACCGATGTACAACCAACAGTTGTGGCGTGTCAAACCTTTTTAGACCTTTGGTCTGATCATCCGCCTTCACCAACGCTCCTCCTCCACCACCTAATGGGACAAAGATGATTAAATTGTTGGGCCAAAAACATGGACATCACAATTTTATATAATGGGTGAGAATGGAAAATGAAAAAAAAAGTGCTAGAGAACAGGAAAGTGAAAGAGATACCAGAAAATAGAGGAAATGAGAAATTGCATTATGATACGATATGGTATTCCTACCCAAGATTAACATACCCAGAAGACATGTATTCAGATGAATAATTACCTACTTCGAATTATATAAATAACAAATTTTGATCAATGATAATTTTGATCAGACTTAAATGTATTACGTTTAAATAGGTTGATTTGATCAACCCGATCAGGCTGATTGTAGAACTGCTTGATCATTCTGATCAAATTGACTCTAGAACTCTAGTAAACATCTGTGGCATGGATTTGCATAAAAACTCATATTTGTGTGTTCGATCATAAGGTAGATTAAAATTTTCAGACTCACGAGTCAGTTACTTAATTTGGTTTTAAGTTTAGGACATCCGCCATTCGTTCTAGAGTGCAGAATTTTTTCACTAATAAAGAAAATGATTATTTGATCAAAATGATGAGTTATGCATCGCTTCACAAACATCGTTTCAGTGTCGCTCACCAAAAATTAAAAATGTCTAAAATTTTGTCGAATTGGTAGGAAAATTCCCGGATTTTGGCCGAGTTGAGTCAAGTTTAAATTTTGGTGGAAATATTCATATAAAATTTACTTTCTGCTCAGCGACGATGAGCCTTCACCGGATGTCGAGCACCGTTTATGGTGGATCTGTTTGAGGCGATTGTACACATTGACAATATCGCGCTGAAAAAAAATTAAAATATTTAAAAAACCGATTAAAATTCACCAAACTCACTGGTTTTCGCGGTTCCTCCTCAATTTTGCTCGCCAACAACAGACAAGCTTGTACCATATGCTTAAAAAAGTGGGATTAAAAACCTAAAGTTTGGTAAAACTCACTATACCCTGAATTAGAAAAAAATAAATTTCGATGTAAATAGTCTAAATTTGTTCCAAAATTCATAAAGAATCATTCTAACAAACAATTTCGTTTTTAAGAATTTGTGGCATACCTCAAACTTAACGCGAACACCATCATCGCCTACCTCGAAGTTATAGCGAACAAATGATTTTTGATAATAGTAGCGTTGGAAGAGAATTTGCGCTGTGGCGGCCGCCGTTTGGTTCAGTTTGAGCAGAATGGCGCCAGATTGGATGAGCTCGCAGCCCAGGTAGCGAATGTCCTAAGGTCGGCAATTTAAAAATGTAAAAGTGAAATAATCAAAAGTAATAGGTCGGTGCATAAAAAATGGCCGTTTTTCGTGGATTGGATTATTGGACTTTCTGAAAAAGTTCAAAAACGATTTTGTTGAAATTACTTTAATTTGGTATTGATTATATAAGGTTTTCAATATCAAAATAAGACAAAAAGAGAATAATTTACCTATACATTTAGGACTTAAATTGTCAAAAATTTACAGAACCTGTTTTCTGACGAGTTTGTGTCGGGATATCAAAATAAATTTTTATGGGTCTTTAGCCAATCATTTTTTCCCTAAAAAAAGCTTAAGAAGGTATCTTTCATCATATCTAATCAAAAAATCTTAGGATCTAGCATATTTCTTGTATAAACTTGGTTAGAAAGACAAGTTGTTTCTCGTTGATGTTTTGGTGAGCACAGAGACGTAGCCAGGATTTGNGTTACTTATCGGACCAAATATTTTTCTTACAAGGGAACATCCCGAGCTGTCAGTAAACAGATCATAATTTAACCCATCCTATCTTGTAGGGCACCCTCACATTGCGTCTTATATTTTTGGCTTTTTTGGCCCGCACAGGAAGTGAAGGGTAGAAAAATTGGTTTCAAAAACAAACGAATGGTCGTTAACCCACGCGGATCATCCGTGCGTTGGATGATATCTAATTTACTATGCATAAAATTTTTTAAACAATGACTATTTTCTGGTTTATTTTCATCATTATATCACATAGAATAATTCCCAACCCGAATTATGGCGCATTACATTATTGTCTTTATGCATGGTACGATCGACGCGCCATTCATAGGGTGAATGATCCGCGTGAATGAACGACCGTTTGTTTTTTAAACCAATTTTTCTACCCTTCACTTCCTGTGCGGGCCAAAAAAGCCAAAAATATACGATGCAATGTGAGGATGCTCTACAAGATAGGATGGGTTAAATTATGATCTGTTTACTGACAGCTCGCGATGTTCCCTTGTTAGGAACAATTTTTTGGAGCCAACTTTTTTTAACATTGGTAGGCAAATATATTCACTATAATTCTGCGCGGAATATTTTTGCATATCATTTTTCTTTATTGAAAAAAACCTCGGTGTCCTAAATGAATGAACTTTCAGAGCTCCTTTTGAATCTGCTGCCCCTGTGTTCCAAATGGAACTTTTAGAATCATTTTTTTCTACATTAACCTAAAGAATGTATCCGTTAAAAATGCTTTATAAAGATTTTAAATCGTTTACGCTGCAATTTTCTGAGTTTTTGACTGGATGTGTAACATAGTTCCGAATTTTGTCCTTACCATCGGTCATTCTCTGGATTAAAACTTTTTTGAAAAAGGTTTTTGATGAATAAATTTGGTAAGAAAAAGATGGAAAACATTCAAAAGGATAGAATAATGCAAATTAAATGTATTAAAAAGCCTTTAATGAAAAGTTAGATTGGAATATTTACAAGCGGCCATTTTTTATGCACCGACCTAGTAATAGGCTAATTAGAATCGTCATTTTCGCAGTTTTCAAGTGCAGATTGAGGAAAAATTTGGAGAAAAATCTGTGCTCCTACCCCCCGGAGCGGGTCGTTTGGGCGCCGCCGTTTGGGCGCCAGCGATGATAAACTGGTCATAACTTTTTTCTGGAAGGGCAGATTTTTTACATCTTGGTATAATAGAGAGCCCTGAATGTCTGCTGCAAAATTGCAAAAGAGATCATCCGATTTGGCCAAGCTGAAAAAAGTTATGGCCAAGTTAAGGCATAAAATCGTGGTTTTGGTTATCCCGGTTCCTGGTTGTCCCTGGTCCCTGATGGACATTTGGCGAGGGTTAAAGCAAAGGACATTTCATAAAAATGATAGGATAGATCTATAATTAAAAATCTAGCGGACCGCCGAAATTCGTTTTTTTTTACTCATCGGTTATCCTCCCCCGCGAACATTTTTTCCTGGCGGTGCCTCCATTGAATTACTAGTAGTCATACCCGTTCCATCTCCGCGCTGATCCCGTCCACTAACGATGGTGGATGTTCGAGTTTGGCGATGGAACTCGCGTCGTAGTGCATCAGCCACCTCTCCGCCGATATGTCGATACCCGAATAGTTACGCCGTTGGCCAAAGCTGGACAGCTTGATCCTGGCCATCAGTTCGTTCATTGCTTTCTTGGCATTTTGTTCGGCTTGTTGAGCAGCAGACTCGCCATTCATTAGAAGTCCATCCTCAGTTTCCATCTAAAAAATTAAAAAGTTAAATATCAAAATTATTGGATTTGAACCTTGTAAGCGGCGGGCGGAGACAGCTCGACATTCTTGCTGTCGCCGTTGGTCGGTTTGGTTGGTTCTGGCGCGGCGTTCCATTCCTTTCCGATCTTGATCATTGTTTTTGTTGGCGAAGTTTGGAAAAAATTTTTGTTTTTAAGGTTTCTGTAAAAACCTAAACATGAGTGAGAGAGAGATAAATTTGCTTTAAAACATGGGAATCTCCCAAAATTTTCTCGAAACCCCCTCCCTCTTGGTGCTCTGCCCCTGAAAATTTTTTCTGGCTACGCGCCTGTGTAAAAATGGCAAAGGGCCAAGTTGTATTACAGAGTACAGTATGCAAATTGTACTTTGGTTGTTAAGGGTTAGGGGAAATGATCGCTTTCGCCCTCAAATTATTGCGAAATCATTTTACTTTGTTCCTTCCCTAATTTTAATGTATGACTCTGCTTCTACTTCTTAGAAGTTCTAACAACTAACATGAAGCGAAGCCATAGACGAGAGAAACAAACAAGAAGAGAGAGTATTAAAAACGAAGGGGAAGAGAGTGAAACGACGAATAGACAGAAAGCAGAGAAAAAAGAAGAAGAGTCGCCATGATTCAATGGGTAGAAGGATAGAGAAGAGAGAACCAAAAATCAATCGATATTCTGGCACTAGTATGAAGACGGCCCATTTTGAAAACCCACAAATTTAACAGGGGGGACCCTTTTCATTTGAAAACCAAAAAAAGATTTTTTTTGCATTTTTTTACCTTTTTTAACTACTTTTTGAGCAAAAGCATTGGAAAAAACAAAAAAATTTTTTTCAATTTTTCCTAAAAGGGGGGACCCTTTTAGTGGGTTTTCAAAATGGGCCGTCTTCATACTAAAGCAAGATCTTTACAAGATTTTTCAAAAAATGTGTAACGTGGAAAACTAGAAAATTTAGAAAAATTTTAATTTTAAGGGTTTAAAATTTTGAGAAAACACCTACCATACCAGTGTCACGTAAGAAACAATAGTCAGCGGCACGCGTATAAAGTAGTCAATTCGAAAAAACACGTGAAAATACAGTACATGAGTTAGCACGTGTCACCAAAAAATCAAAATTTAAAAAAAATTAACTAAAATTAATTCAAAATTAAATTTTTTTGAAGCTTTTGATCACAACTTACTATTTTTTAATTAATTTAATTTTCTAATTTTATTGTGATTTTTTATTTTGGTTCAGTATTCAGCTGAAAAAACCTCTTTGATAAACACTAATTGAAATGCGCCGTGACAAGAAAGACGACGAAGCGGGTGCCGGGAACCCTTATGACCATTTGGACAAAGCCACAGTGGTCCAAGAAGTATGTTCAGATTTTTCTTAGGAAAATTCAGGATTTTGGTTTCTTTGGGTAATATTGTGGTTTGTACCCCCTATTTTTTGAAAAAAAATAAATATCACATCCTAGGTACAGTTTTTGACGCTGAATCCGATTCTGACGTCCTTTTTGACGTCCTGCGTCATCTGACGCAACTTTTTGACGTCAAAATTTTTTCCAAAAATCCATTTAGGTAATGCATAGAAAAGAAAATTAATGCAAAAAAGTTGCGTCAGATGACGCAGGACGTCAAAATGGACGTCAGAATCGGATTCAGCGTCAAAAACTGTACCTAGGATGTGATATTTATTTTTTTTCAAAAAATAGGGGGTACAAACCACAATATTACCGTTTCTTTGTACACTGAAGCCTAATAAAAGTTAAGGATTTAAGGTTAAGGACTTACCCTTGAAAAGTTAAGGATTTAAGGTTAGGGGATTTTAGGTAAAGGACTTACCCTTGAAAAGTTAAGGATTTTTCTCCTCTTTAAGACCCGAGCGTTCAATGAGACGCCGGTGAACGCGCGCAAGTGCCGGCCCATCCTGTGCAAGCTGCTCTACCTGCTGCAACATGGCGAGACCATCGGCAAAACGGAGGCCACCGACACATTTTTCGCCATCACCAAACTGTGGCAAGCCAAGGACATGACCCTGCGCATGCTGGTCTACCTGGCCATCAAGGAGCTGTGCCTGATCTCCAACGACGTGATCATCGTGACCAGCAGGTTTCATAAAGAGAATTTTTTTGTATTTTACACTTTTGAAAACCTGGGAAAATAGAGGTTTCTGAATTTTTTTATATTCATTTCAAAATCATTCTTTAAGCAAAAAAAGGTCAAATTTCTGAAAAAAAATTTTTGGCTCGTCCTGGAAAAATTATTGATTTTTCCTTTTTAGTTTGACCAAGGACATGACCGGTCGCGAGGATGTGTACCGTCCGCCGGCCATCCGCGCGCTGTGCCGCATCCTGACCGACACCGGTATGCTTCAGGCCATCGAGCGCTACATGAAACAGGCAATTGTGGACAAAGTGCCTGCAGTTTCTTCGGCCGCATTGGTCTCATCGCTCCACTTGATGCGCAAAAGTCCGGAAGTAGGTCATCAATTTATAGGATTACAATGAAAAAAGCCATATTTTTCACTTAATTTCCTTTAATACCGCCATATCAAAACGCTTTTTGAAACTAATTTGTTCAGAATTTTTCCTCACAAAAATCCTTAATTTTTGCGCCTTTTTTGTTTTTACGAATTTTTCATTATTTTTATTTTGCAATGCAGGTGGTTCGTCGCTGGGCCAACGAGGTGCAAGAAGCAGTTTCGTCAGATAACCATATGGTCCAATTTCACGCGCTCTCATTGCTGGCCCAAATCCGCGCCAATGACCGGCTGGCCATGCTGAAAATGGTCCAAAAGTTTAGGTTTGGATCAAAAAACTCGAAAATCCTAAACTTATCCCTTTACAAAATTTCCAGCAAGTCCGGACTGCGTTCGCCGCTGGCGTTATGCCAACTGATCCGGGTGGCGGCCAAGCTGGTCTCGGAGGAAGAGGAGGGCACCGGCGAAGCGCGTGCCGCCTTCGCGTTCATCGAACAATGTCTGCGCAACAAACATGAGATGGTGATCTATGAGGCGGCTTCCGCCATCGTGCGTCTTCCCCGTATTTCCAGGCAAGTTTTTAGAGATTTTTTAATTAAGATTTTCGGACTCATGAAAATTCCAATTTTTATTAAATTTTTAATTTGTTTTAAAGCGGCGAGTTGGCATCGGCAGTCAGTGTTCTTCAACTCTTCCTGTCGTCACCAAAACCTGCGTTGCGCTTTGCCGCTGTGCGTACGCTCAACAAAATTTCCATGGACTACCCGCAGGCGGTGATCTCGTGCAATGTGGACCTGGAACAGCTCATCACCGACGGAAACCGTGAGTTCATTTTATCGGAATTCGTTTTTTCCAACCATCAAAATGCCCAAAAAAATTTCATATCAAACGATAAAGATTGCCGAGAACCAAAAAAAGCCGAACATCTTTGTTCTCTGTTTTTCTGAGAAACAAAATTTGTATTTTCAAGGCTCCATCGCCACCTTGGCAATCACAACGCTGTTGAAGACGGGCGCCGAGGCGAGCGTTGAGCGACTGATGAAGCAGATTGGCACATTTGTCAGCGAGATCAGCGATGAGTTCAAGGTCCGGAATGAAAAAAGGAATTCTTATAAAATTTATTTATTATTTTATTTCAAATATATCGTTTTATAAATTAAAAATTTTATAATATTTTCTGCAGATTGTGGTGATCGAGGCCATCCGCTCGCTATGCCACCGCTATCCGCGCAAGCATGCCACTCTGATGAACTTCCTGGCGTCGATGTTGCGCGACGAGGGCGGCTTCGAGTACAAGAAGGCCATTGTGGACACGATCATCACCATTGTGGAGGACAACCCGAGTGCCAAGGACCTGGGCCTGTCCCATCTGTACGTTAACCAAATTTTTTTTTAAGATTTGGGATTTTTTAAATTTCTAATTTAGAAACAAAAAAATTTCAAAATCAATTTTTTATTGCAAAAAAATGGATTTTCAGCTGCGAATTCATCGAGGACTGCGAACACGCTGCCTTGGCCACCCGTGTCCTACACTTGCTCGGCCGCGAGGGACCCACCACCGCGAATCCGGCTCGCTACATCCGCTTCATCTACAACCGCGTCATTCTTGAAAGCACCCAGGTAAGGGAGGCGTCCGATCTAACAAGTTAGACAACTCTGGTTAAATTCCCTAGTGTTTACTATTATTGGTCAATGATGAGAACAAAAGGCCGCTGAACTCGCAAATATCGGCATTTTTAATTTTTTAAAAATGACATGTGATGAATTCAACATGTAGCGATCAGTATTTGAGACCAATAAATTAAAAATTTTTTTGATAAAAATAGCGTAGTGACAGCTCGTCTACGGACAGCTCGTCTATGGACAACTCGTCTACGGACAACTCGACTATGGGCAACTCGTCTACGAGGACAGCTTGACTACGGACAACTCGTCTACGCGATTTTAAATGTTTTATTTGTTGCGCTAAAAATGCATTCGAAAAATGGAAATAAATTCAAAAATAAAATAAATGATGCCATTTTAAACTCAAAATTGAAATCCAAATTAAGTGAATATTGCATTTAAAAATTTGCGTAAAATTTTAAAAATAAATTTATTTACTCTATACATTTTTTTGTTTTATTTCTGCTCTAATCTATGTTTATGAATTGAATTTTTAGCACAGGTTTATACATGATCAGGCCCGTAGCCATGAAAAATTTTCGGGAGCACCAAGGGGAAAGGGTCGAAGGGGATAGGGGTCGCCGAAGAAAACTTTGAAAAATTTTGGCAATTTTTGAAGGAAATCGATCACTTTTTCTTCAAAATTTTCAAAAAAATTCCGAAAAAATTTTAACAGGGGGACCATTTTCAATTTTTTTGGTCTTGGCATTTCGGGAGGGGCACGTGCCCATCCCCTGACTATGGGCCTGTGCATGATATAGAATAGATTACAAATAAACATTTAAAATCGCGTAGACGAGTTGTCCATAGTCGAGCTGTCCTCGTAGACGAGTTGTCCATAGTCGAGTTGTCCGTAGACGAGTTGTCCATAGACGAGCTGTCCCGACACCATAAAAATTTCCATCCATTTTTAATATATTTTTTAAAAATTGTGCTATTTTTAAGTATAGGGTTGGGCTTTCAATTCACATCAAATTTATTTTAGGTTCAGGATTAAAATCGTTTATAAAAAAATCCTAATTTTTGGTCGGTGTTTGGTATATAAATTTTAGGGAAAAACTTAAAAATTTTCAAAGGTCCGCGCCGCTGCGGTGACAGCATTGGCCAAGTTCGGCGCGGAATGCGTTCAGCTTCGCCCGTCTATCATTATTCTGCTGAAGCGATGTTTGTTGGACACTGATGATGAAGTGCGAGACCGGGCCACCTTCTACCTGACCGTTTTACGCACCGAGCAACAACCGCTGATCGTCAAGTACATCCTGGACACATTGAAGGTGGGAAAAACCTTATTTTAGTAATTAAGGATTTTTATACAATTTTTGCAAAATTTTTGTACAATCAGGAAGATGGAATTTATTCTTTAAAAGAAAGAATAAAAAGGGCGTTTTTCAATTCAATGAGAATTTCTGTAAATTCCTCTTGTTGCGGAATTTTTAGACTAATTTTTAAATACTAACCATATTAAATGTTATCGTTTTAAAAAGATTTTTTGGGTTTTTCTGCATTTTGTTGTTTTATAGGTTTCCGCTGCTGGCCTGGAGCGGGCATTGGTGCAATACATTGAAGCTGGCCAATTCGAACGCCCATTCGACCTGAAACAAGTGCCGCTGTCCAGTGAGCCGTTGACCGCCAGTCAACCTGTAAAAATTAGGGGAAACTAAAAAATTCTTAGAAATCCAATAGCCATCAGAAAATCCTGAACTTTTTCAGACCAAAAAGGGCCCGGCGGCGGTAGCGGCTTCGGAAGAGCCGTCCATCAGCAAAAAGCAAGAGGAGCAACGCAAAAAGGCCTCGCGTCAAGATCTTTATGCTCGTGAGTTTTTTAATTTATAGAAATTTTTAAAGAAAAAAATATTTTTTACAGAACAATTGGCCGCAATTCCGGAGTTGGCGGTCTGTGGCCCGTTGTTCAAATCGTCGCCCGCCGTGGAGCTCACGGAGACTATCACCGAGTACAATGTTTCCTGTGTAAAGCATATTTTCAACGAGGACTACATTCTTCTACAGGTGGGTTTTCTGATTATTTTTTTGAATTAATTTATTGTTTAATTTCCAGTTTGATTGCCGCAACACGCTGAACGATCAATTGCTGGAGGAGGTGTTTGTGGAGATTGATCCGCAGGACGAGGGAGAAGATGTGAGTGGAAATGGCATTTTATTTTGTGATTTTCATTTTCTTCTCTCAAAAATTCAAAAAAATTATTAAAAACTTTTTCAATGTATTATAGGCTCCCTGGCGTGTGGAGCGCGTGCGACCCCTGGCACTGTTGCCCTTCTCCCAGACCGGCGCCACCTACGGTTAGCATATGGAAAATTTATTTTTTTAAATATATTAAGCTTTCTTTTTCGAGTCGATTTCTTTGCTTTTTAATATAAAGAAATTCGAAAGTATAAAAATCTTTTAACTTTTAAGTGCTGATGGCCATGCCTGAAGACGGCCGGATCACTGGCACTTTCGGGGCCACGCTAAAGTTCAAGGTGCGCGACGTGGACCCGACCACCGGCGAGCCCGAGGGCAGCGACCTGTACGACGAAATATACGCGGTGAGCATTATTTAAATTGTTCTTTTCATCTTTTTAACCAGTTAAAAAAATTTATTTTTATAGATTAGAGCTAAATTAGAGCCGATATTGCCTATAAAGGATAAAATAAGCTTAAATTAGAATTCATCCATTTGTTTAATTGTTCATTTTTTGACGGTATGTCTCGGAATCTGATAAGGATCATCATCGAAATTTTTGGAAATTTTTGACTTTTTTATTGTCACGATTTTTTTCAGCTCGAGGCTATCGAGGTGGGCCTGACGGACTTTTTGCTGGCCACTCCGCCCAAGGGCTCCTTCAACACCGCCTGGGAGGCATTGACCGATGAGCACGAGGTGGACGAGACCTACGCACTGTCCAATGTGCACACCCTTGAAGGTCCAAATTCTCGCTATAATTTTTATTTATGCAATTTTTTTTAATTTTTTTCGTTTTTTATTCTCACTTTTTTGATTTTTTGGGAGATTTTATTTTTATATTTTATTTATTTTAATTTATTTGTTTACACCTTTTCCTCCTTATTAAATTTTTCCTTTTCTTTTTTCCTTTTCTTTTTTGCTCATTTTTGGTATTTTTTAAATTTGAATTTCATTTTTCTGCTATTTCCCCCTCATTTTTTTTCAGACGCCGTCTCCAAACTGCTCAAGTGCACCGCGCTGTCGCCCTGCGAGCACACCGACCGGGTGCCCGAGGGCAAGTCCAGCCACCAGCTGTTGCTGTCCGGCGTGTTCCGGGGTGGCGTCGACTTGTTGTGCCGAGTGCGCATGGTACTGGATCCGGGCGACCAAACCGTGACCATGAACATGCTCGTCAGGTGAGCGAACAATTCTTTTGCACTGAATTTTTAGGATTTTATGAGACTTTTTGGGTCAGAAAAATTAGATTTATTTTTGATCTTAAGAAAAAGGGCGATTTTTATATTTTTCGCAATTGATTGATATTGATATTTTTTATAAATGTTGATTTTTTAGTTTTTATAATTTTTGTACTTTATTAATTTCCAAATTTACAAAGATTTTGAGAAAATTTTCTCCAGAGACACCCCACCATGACAGCTTTAAAATTTTTTGACTTGAACATGGGGGTACCCCAAGCCCCAAGCCGAAATCCTAGAATCGCCTCTGAAAATTTGATTCGAATTTTTATTTTTTTAATCAGAAGGAAAAGAGTGGGATTTTTGGAATTTTCTCGCTTTATCAATTAACTTACGGTTTTTGATCATTATTTTTCTATTTTTCTATACTTGTTCATTCCAAGGAATTTTTATTTTCTTTTTATTTCCAATTTATTTTCTTCAGAATTTTGAGAAATTTTCCCCGATTTTTAAGGTCCACGGACGACACGATTAGCCAGATGGTCGGCAACATTGTAGCCTGATCGATCGGATGAGTTGTTTCACATTTTTACTGTGATTGTTGTGATTTGTCGGATTATTACCATTTGTGACCTTATATTTATATATTTTTTTGATCACCAAATTCCCGCAATGAATAATGGATGTGATTAATCACTTTTTTAGGGACTCATTCCTTCATTTTTCGCTATAAATTTATTTATTCTCCGTGGAACACTTCAAAAATGGAAATTTTGGTCTGAATTTGCGGGGTTTTTGCACCGTCCATCGCCCTATTATACAGCCCCCAAAATAATGCGCGCGATTTTGGGGGATTTGTGCGCAGGAACATATGACAACAAAAAGGTCCACAATGACGGACCCACCCCCATCCCTCGACCAATTAAAAATATTTTTGTAATATTTTGGTTGGAACAGCACAATTATCATCATCATAAAAAAGAGATAATAATTGTGTTGAATGTTTATTTTTAAGAATTTAATTGTGAATTTTTTTTCGGGAAATTTCTCGCAAATTTTTCAGCAAAAATTGTTTTAAAGATCCTTTTTAGGTACTTGTCTAGTTTGGGTACCATTTTTTGGTCAAATTTTCCAAAAAAATATTTTTTGTTGAAAACACTGTAAAACTAATTTCCTAGGGGCAGTTTTTGACGCTGAATCCGAATTTGACGTCCGTTTTGACGTCCGACGTCATCTGACGCAATTTTTTGACGTCAAAATTTTTTTCAAAATTGAACTTTTATGCATTGAAATCAGTGAAATACAATAAAATAAATGTTCACATGTCTTCGTATGTGCCGTATTCCCGCGCCCACCAGAAATTTTGGAAAAAAAATTTTTGACGTCAAAAATTTCCGACGTCAGAAAAGTTGCGTCAGATGACGTCGGACGTCAAAACGGACGTCAAATTCGGATTCAGCGTCAAAAACTGGCCCTAGGACGTCATTTTGAGGCATTTGGGACAAAAAAATATTTTTTTTGGAAAATTTGACCAAAAATGGTACCCAAACTAGACAAGTACCCCTTTTTACAAATTTTTAATGGTTGAAATTGGAAAAAAAATTCAGAAATTAAAAATTTTAGTAAATAAAATAAATTTTCTTACTTGTCCACAAAAGACATAATTTTGTTACGGATTTTTTTCGAAAATAAAATTTTCCCAGCCCCCTAGCCTTCCGATGCTTTCCATTTTCCCAATTTTACTATTAACCCTTATGCCTTGGCCCACTTGGGCCAACACAGAGTGCGTTTGGGCCACAGGGAGAGTGGTGTGCCAACGGAACCAGAGCAAAGTGCTGGGAGCCCAGGTGGAGCTGTGGGACCTGGACAGCCCACAAAATGTAAAGGATTTTCAAAAAAAACCATGGGCTATGCCTAATTTTCAAGCCCGTTTTTCAGGGAAATTAATTTTTTGAGAATAAATTGGTAAAAAAAGAGGATGCTCCGTGCTGGAATCGAACCAGCGATCTTCTGTTTACTAGACAGACGCCTTACCACTGGGCCAACGGAGCCCTGGCTCCCCAGAAATTAAATATAAATAATATAGCTATTAATTGATCATCTGATAAATAACACAATTTTCCCCAGCCTCCATAGTTTTTTTGAAAATTGACAAATTTTCTCGGATTTTTCAAAAAATTTTTTTTTACCGAATTAGCATAAATTTTTGGTACGAATTGTTTTGGAGCCATTTTTCTACCAAGTTGGTCTTTAGAAAATTCATAATTAAAAAATTTTAATTTTTCATTTTCTTAAGTTTGCTGTTGACCATTTTGAAATTTTAAAATGAAATTCAGTCCAACATCCAAAACCCGGTGGACCCGGACGACAAGGCGGCCTTCACGACGGTGGAGGACCCCAGCGGACTGTGGCAACTGGAGGGCTGCGCCTCGGACCATGACTGGCTGCCGGGCGTGAAAAACAGGCCTGGATTTTCTTAAATTTAAATAGTAAAGAAAAAATCAACCCCAAAAAGGGTGGAAATTTAAAAAAATTTAAAAATGCTGAACATTGTGCCCGTGGTATGAATAATTTTTTTGAAAAAATTTTTGGAAAAAATTGCTAAAAATCGTTTAGGTCGAAAATCGCGAAATTTTTTGCCATATTTTGCTTTATGGTGGGGTACTTTGGCCAAGAATGGATTTTCAATCATAATTATGCACTTTGGTGGAATTTTGGATGCGCAACACTTTGGCAATGCCAATGGATTACTGTAATTGGCGCCATTTCAAATCCACCGACCAATGGATCGGTCACGCTTCTGACAAATCTGCGCCGAATAAGAACTTTGGGGGGTATCGAATGTCGGACCCTAAATCCAGAAAAATCGGGATTTTCTGGAGAATCCCTGCTAAAATTCGACGGTGGCCGAATTGATAAAGAAGAACCAGATAGCAGGCGCTACCGCTCGGAGTTCCGAATGGTCTGAGTTCCGAATGGCTGAGTTCCGAATGATCTGAGTTCCGAAAAGGCTAAAAATTGTCCGAGTTCCGAATCCGCCAAAAATCGTCTGAGTTCCGAATGGCTGAGTTCCGAATAATCTGAGTTCCGAAAAGGCTAAAAATTGTCCGAGTTCCGAAAATGATAAAATATCGAATAAAATTTAAAAAAAAATAAGTTAAAGGCTACCTATCTGAGTCCCGAATGATCCGAGTACCGAATCAGCCATAACTTTTTTTTAAAGACTTGTTAGACCAAAACTTCAAATGTCAAATATATGCAGAATTTTATGCTCTACATTTCTGTAAATACGGTTTTTTCGAACTCCTTCGAAAAAGTTCGAATTTTTCGAA